>JAOEGS010010387.1:0-60193 GCA_025447755.1 Corythornis vintsioides
CTGACCCTTGGGGGACTCCACTAGTCACAGGCCTCCAGCCAGACTCTGCTCCACTGACCACAACTCTCTGGGCTCTGCCCTTCAGTCCAAACAACCCACCTCACTGCACAATCACCCAATCCACACTTCTTAAGCTTGAGTGTGAGGATACCATGGGAGACAGTATCAAAAGCCTTGCTGAAGTCAAGTGTTCTTTTTCACTAATTTTTATTTTCTTCTCTACGTTCCATTGTCCATTCTTTGACTTCTTACTTTCAATTCTCATTCTAAATACTTTTATAACATCTATTTCCCAAAAACATAGACAATAAATTAATGCTGGCACACAAAGAATCATCACTTATTTATGGAATTAACATCCCAGGTATGCTGGAAGGTAAAATTTCACTACACTGCAGGTAGTTCACTTAGTGAAGGTTTTCTCAACAGGCATGTGATCTAAAAATGCTATGTTTGTTGTAAGGGCTGTTATTTTTTTAAAGGAACCTAAATACTGAAAAAAAAAAAAAAAATAAAATCACATGGGACAGAGTTCACTCTGAAGATGAGACTAGCTTGGGAACCAGGATTTGACACCAATGATGTAAAATTTCTAAATATAAAAATACATATCAGGGGGTGGGGATCTTCTCAGCTGACAATCAGTAAAATGCCAACACTATTGACAATGTGTGAGCAAGAAAAACCAAAAGCAGTATAAAGAGTCGATCCAATGTAATCGGATATCATCTAAGATTTTAAGAACTAAGATTTGAAGCTGACAGCATTAAATCACTTGAATTTTACTTGATTTTTCAATCTACTACTCCTTTTGAATCTGCTCCCTAATGCAGAGCACATCTCTGCAATGGTGAGCAGTGTCATTCCTCAATGCTTTGACTCCTCTGATATGGATAATTCTAGGTTAATTTTCTAAATGGGTGATACTGTTCCTTTCCTAATGGAAATCTAAAGCTAATTTCAACCTAGGAATAATTTATGTTAAAATTACTGAAACCGTAACATACCAAGTTTGAAGTTCTTAACAATCCTAGTACAAATTGAACTGCTGCTGAATAAATAAATTATATGCACAAGCACACAAAGATGATAGATACACAGGTACATACACATTTATGCATACTAATCATGAGAATGACATAAAGCATCTTGTAATTACAGTAGGCCTGTCACATGACTCAGTAACAAAACATGTGAAACTATTAACATCTAGAGTTCATGAAAGATCAAATTCAGATCTACTTATCTTCTAGTTAAAGAACAGGAAGTTTCCACAAATTTGTAAATATAGCAAATGTAAACAATTGAGTTGGGTAACAAAATTCACTTTGGTAACAACAAATACCAGTAACCTTCTTCAGTCATCACTTCTTTTTCTGGTTAACCCAGAAATATTATTTAATGAATTCTGAGAATGAAAAGGTGAGAAAATAATCTTTAGGCTGAAAATAAAATGGCCTGTTTGGCCTCAAATACTGCATTGCAATTTTAAGCAATTGCCCAAAAGCTTGTAAGATATCAAAACCAAAAATCACTCTATCACTGAAAAAAAGTATCTATTTCTTTTGAAAATTTCTAAACTAAACACTTCCTTTGCTCGTCTAGAACTTTTAAAGACTAAATAGATGGATAATAAAAACTTACTGTAAGGCTTAGCCTTTCTGTGGCACCTAATCAGCAACATCCTGATTAGAAGCTGCATCCAAAAAAAGTTACTAGATCAATGATCTAGTGGGTTTTACTTAGTGGTACCCATATATAAATATACTAACTTTTCTCCCTGTTAAAGCTGAGAAAAGCAGAAAGTTAAAGAACAATAACCTCTGTCTATGGGGGCTCCATTATCCATGCTGAAAGTAGCATTAGCAGGTACATAACTGATAACAGCATTTACAGGGGTTTTTAGAGCTGTAAAGGCTTGCCTGGGGTTGTACAGTTCTCTGTCTGCAGATTTGGAGTCATTTCTGTTCTACATCCCAAGCAGACAGAGTAAAAGAAACAACTCACCTAAGTGCCCACATGCTGCATCTGCTTGAGTCTTCTAACTGAAGATACAGGGGTGGTTTCACATACTGCTAATGCCTTAAAGTAATACATTTTCCTCCAGTTTAAAGTGTAGGAGGAAATTCATTTAAAATCACTTCTACATGTGGAAGCCTGGCTGATATCTTAGTTACGCCAATTGGACCTGAAATAGCCAAATCTTCCATCTAAAGGAAGCTGCTAATTCGTTTGGGAAGATGAACACTCACAGACTTCTCTTCCAAGTGATTTTTACCATCCTCATCAGTTGCTTTTCTTCATTACAATTTAAAAATAAAACATCCTGTGCATTTCTATCAACCACCATGATTCTGCAAGTTAAAGCTTTTTTTGATATATTAATTGGCTATCACGAAAAATGGAGCAGAAAATATTATTCATAGAAGTGTTACTCCACTGGGCATCACAACTTCAAAGCACTCCACAGGCATTCCCTACTCTCCACAGCATCCCTGTCAAGCAGATAAATACTGGTCGCTCCGTTCTGCAGGCAGAAAAGGAGGAACAAAAGAAATAAAGGCCTAAACTGCCAAAGGGTTTCATTAAAGTGGGCTGTTCCAGTGACCGGTTAACGCAGCACCTTCTGGGTGGAGGTTTTAGGTGGCTGCACAGCTCTTGCTGGCATCATTTCCAACATCCTCAGATGTCTCGGCAGGTTAGCAAACCATTTGTGGTCTCTTGGTTTAGTTCAGCTAACGGCACACAGCAATATTAAAACTTTAAGACCGTAGATTCATCAAATTGTTTTGGTTGGAAGAGCCCCTTAAGAGAATCAAATCTAACCGTCTTGTCCCTAATCCCGAGCAGTGGTCATTATGTCATTTGTTTTGTAGAGCAAATGATAAAAATTACCTCAGACACTAATTATTTATGCACAAGAGGTAACATCATGATTGGAAATTATGCAGAACAGATTAAATTGACCACATTTTATTATGGAAGAAAATAACAAGCAAGAGTTCCGAAACATGGTTATCTAAAAATAGTATCCCAATTCCCTACTGAGACACCTGACTTTCCAGGCTGCCAAGTATGCAGGAGTTTCCCAAATCAAACCCCAAATAAGAAAGTTAGAACTTCTTTCCACCTATTTCTAAGAAAAGATGACCTAAGTGATACTGCTGAGGTAAGAAAAACTGGACAATGAAAGCACAACAATATTTTTCTTTAAATATATGAATTAACATCAACAATTGATCTGCCTTAAAAAAACTTGACTGTAAGACATTGTTGATAAATTTAGGATGTTGAAAAGCACCAATCTGTGTTGGGCCATGTGTTGTACAATATACCTTCATTTTGTCCCTCACAAAAAGTATCATTTACTAGAGTTACAGTTAATGGTAGAAGATGCCAGTTCCCATTAACTACAGAAAAAGTCACCAGCAGGTATTACTTCATGCTCACATATTTCTGTACGAAAGCTCTTAGCCACCTGGTGCCAGGAGTCAGAATTTGTCAACCCAAGGTGTTCATGCAAAAATGTATTAGTGACTAATCACCTGAGACCAGCTAGGGTTAATTTACCAGAACAGCTTCTAATCTCCACTTCTTTCTTCTCTCAGTGGTAAATGGACCAGTTGAGACAGCACAGTAAAAACATGCTCCTGCTTTCTGAAAAAAATATATCTTTTTTTACTATGTCCATCTATCACAACCTTTCACCTTCCAAGACTGTTATGAAGGCCACATCATTCAAGGAACCGTGCTTTGTATGCAAGAGAGTGTCTGAGCTGAATGCAGCGGGTTCTGGAGAGGCGAGCAGCCGAGCAGGGGAGTGGGAGATTTCCCAAGAAGGTAAAGTGGTGGGGTGAGAAGCTGCAGAACAGCAGCCATGTTTTAATAGCCATTAGTGGGCAATGAGCCTAAGAATGGCTTGTGGGATGAGCAAAAAGGCAGGCAGGAGAATGTAAGAAAAGATGGCTTGGTAGGAAAAAGCAAAATAAATGCCACTGAGCAGCACTTGAAAGAATCAACATTTACAGGCAATGTCTGGATCATTGTACCAAGATGTTTTGAGCAGCAATTAGCTCCTACTGGAAAGGCAGGTGAGCTGCTTCTAAAAAGCAGTAAGACAAAATTAAAAAAACTACAGAATGACTGGACAAAAAAAGGGGGGAAAGTCTAGGACAAAACAAGGAGAGCTTTTTGCCCACAAAGACTGATAGAGATAAATATTGCTGATTTAAAAGGTATAAGACTGCAGGCTGGATGCAAGAAACCCATAGAAATATCCATTGCATCTCCCCAGTGATGACAAGCAGAAGAAATGAAGTCCTGAGCCTGAAGCTACAGAAGAGAATGGAAATAGCCTAAGAACATATGCACCTTTAAAGCAGATGTGCCTTTAACACTGTGGGCAGGGAATGGTGCTAGATACGAGGCTTTAAACCCACACAGATTACAGAGCTGTCCAGAGAAGTCTCCCCAGTCTACAAGGACAGCCACTTTCCTTTCTTGTCATGAGTTGCGATTCTTTGCTTTGTGATAAGGGGTTTTCAGAGAAGAGATAAAACAGCAGTCTGTGTATCCTGACAGGTAAGAAGCCACCTCACTCTGAGACAGTCAGGTACGTGAAGAGGAAAAATGTGGTTGTAGCTGCAAGAGTTCTGCTGCCTTAGAACCCCAACACTAACTTGTAGTGGTAGTCCCCTTCACATGAAGCCCCTGGAGAATGAAAGTACTGCATTTCATTGGATCTTAATTGTTTTTAATGGACTACGCTACCCAAAAGTTTCCAAAATGCAAACCCGTATTAATGAATTGCTGTAGCTTTCCTAACGCTCCTTCCATCCACTCGCTGCAAAACAAAGCACATTATCAAAACAAACCACACTAGTAAAAATGAGAAAGGGCTGCAGGGTTCTGCCAAAAGTTAAAGCTGGGCTAAGCTTGGTACTTGGCAGAAATTAATCTTGCTTACCAATCCTTTTATTTATAATGAAAGTAGCTTTCTTATTACACCTTTGCTAAGCATGGTAGTAACTCAACTATCCAAAAATTATCTGGCATTTTAAAAATCACTTCTTTCATTAGCTAGCATGTTGTTGTTGCTGTTGTTTTAAGAAATTCCCTGATGTGTTGTAAAAGAAACTCATTGAAGCCAAAGAACCCTTTTATGCTAAGGAACTAATTATTTTATGAGGGGAGGAGAGGTAACCTAACAGCTTCAGTTCATATCCTAAGTGTGAAATACAGTTTCTAACATGTTTTCCACTCATTAAAGCTCTAATACCATACAGAGATATCCAATGTCTTCTTCATGAACGTTCAGCACCAGTGCCTTCCTAAGCAACAAATGAAGTCATAGATACTTCATTTCAAGAGTAGCATTCTGTGAACAGCTCTGATCTTGCATTCCACCAAAATATGAAAAGAAGCAGCAGTACTTTAGCCACACATGCACCACAGCATTAACCACAGGGATGTTAATGCATTTGGAAATGTCTCTCTTTCAAGTGCAGCAACGTTCAGATTTCACTTAACGTCAACTGAAGAATCGAAGGGGTTGCCCATCAGGCAAGATGGGTGGAATCCTCTACCCAAGTAGTTCTCTAAATTGGGGCCTATGTTGTTCCTTAAAAATCTGAGCCATCCTAAAAAGAATGGGGATCTTTTGTCTCAGTTGATTTCATGCTGCTAAGAAGTCTCTTCAACCACCAATGAACTCATGAATTAGGATGTGTGCTGCCATACCAACAGAAGAGCTCCACCATTGCCTTTATAACAGCAAATCAAATATACTGCACCAATATTTTGCTTTGTGTAGACATCAAGATTTACAAGGGGTTCTTTTAGTTATATTAACAGTAATAGTGCTAAAATCTTAAGAACTAAGTAGCATTATATTTAATTATCCTTCTATAATTACACTGATTAAATACAGCATAAGGGACCATAAAGATAGATAAAACATTATGGCTAAAAAACTTCTAAAAAATGACCATAAAATTATTATTAAGCCTGAGGTGAGAAAATTAATATCACAAGCATGATTTTATAGGGTTTTCTTACACTGCTCCCCCTTCTTCTAGTATCTCATCTGCACTGGCAGCAGAATTTCCTCCCAGCAGTAATAAAAATGAGAACTCTAAGAAATGTTGCATCTTGAAAGGGAGGTCAGAGTAGCCTCCATACCAAGGAAAACTGTTTGTACACTTGATGCTTCAGGCAAATGCCAAGAAAACGTATTAAACCGCCTCTGAGCACGCTGACTTACACTTGGGTAATATTTGTTTCCCTCGTTTCCTTTTCCCTTCTTTTATAAATACTCTGCACAACTTCACAGCAACAAAGCAAGAATCAGCACCATGTCACACCAGCATCTGTTTTATGAGTAATGATCTAACAAGAGAGATCCAAGGATTTTCATACTGGGTGACCAATACTACAATAAAGATTAAAGAATCTCCAGAAAAATTCTGACCAAGAACTCATATTAAGGCAGAAAGCTAATACTGGATGTCTGCAATGTCTTCAAAAACAGAAAAGACTGGATTATAAGGCTGTGACTGAACACAAGAAAAATAAAATAGATCTTTCTGACCTACAGATGGGAGAAATCATTTCAAGTAATAATTTTCCTGATTTTTTGAATTATATGTTTAATTAATTTTATTACGCATAATTACCAAAATGTATCATAATTATCTGACACATTTCAAGAAATACAGTCTCATTTTACTTAATTATGTGATTAATTAACTATGGTACGTAATTGCTAAACTTCAACAAGAATACATTTCTCCTGTTCTTCCAAAACTCCAAAATCATCCTGAAGTGCTCCTGCGTGTGACTGCTTCATGCAAAGAGCTCCATGGTCATCAAACTTACATTTGTTCTGCAGGACAGAAGCCCACAGCCTCCTACTTTTTTTACAGTGTTATATTCAGTGTCTTCATTCTTAAAAACAGCTACTAATTTTATTTTTTTTTTCAGTAATGGTTGGCTTTGATACAGACACTTCTGGCTGTCTGAAAAATCATCAAGCTCCCTAGAAAATCTGCTATTCATTTCCCAGCCCACTTGCTCAGTTCAGATGCCTGTAGCATTGAGGGGATGCCCCTGAAGACACAAGTCTGGTGCAGCCCTTCACCTGAGGCTCTGGTGAGAAGCAGAAACAGCCACAGTGCATCACTCACCAGTGAATGTGAGCTGGCAGAAAGCACCCCTATGAAGCCAGTAGAGCTGGAATGAAGACAACCTGCAATCTCACCATTCAATCCTAGAGGCCAAAGCAGTCACCAGCTGGGTCACAGAACTGGGATATCAACATCTCTGCTGTGCATCACCATTTCTGCTGCTGCACTTAGCTGCTAGTCACTACCTAAACCAGGGTATTTTGGACATGTGGACATGAAGAGGGCTCAGAATTGCAGCAGGGAGAAAAATTACTGCATTTTAATCAATCCATGACAATCTAGCTGAAAATTAGTAAGATCATATGCTGCATGGTAGCCTCTGGTGTGTGTCTGCATTTTAGAGTTATACATGACAACCAACACTAATCATTCAACACACACCAATCAAGAATAGCCCATAAGGAATTTTCTGTATTTCTAGAACTACTTGAAAATATTCCAAGGATAAGTATTTTATAACATTAAGAAGAGCCTTGAGTTATTTTAATACACATTTATTGCTCATATTTCTAATGTGTTAGCAGAATTACTTTACAAAATCATTTAATTGCGACTGAAAATGCAAAAAAGCATCCAGACTTCCATCAACAAAATCTATTCCTGCATTTTGAAGAAAATAACAAGTCATTTATTAGAAAGAGCCTTCCCACTTTTCACTAGGCTTACACCACTATTTAATACCTGGCACACAATCTCCGGATTTCAGTTGCACGCTAGACACTGCTAATCCAACTAGTGCTGCCAAGAATCGAAGCAAAGATTGTCTAATGCAGCAGGATCTTATTATAAGCCAGTCCCATATGACACTTAAAGAAAAAAAAAAATCAATTTTTTTTATTTTAATCCCCATTTTCCCCTAAATAACCAACTCCTGATTCCTTTACAAAGTGCTGAGGTGCCTGTTCTGCAGGCCACACACTGGAGCTGATCAGTGAGCAAATGGGCAGGAGGAGCTGCAGTGCCTGGCTGGCTGTGAAGCAGAACAGACACCAGGGGCTGTCCACATCACTGCTTTGTCAGGTCACTTACACATATTGCTCCACATTTCATGTCTCTGTGAACAAAACTGCCTATCAGCATTTTACGTGGAGACCGTACACATTTTTTTGTGTATTCTTGTAAGTAATGACACATATTTTTAGTCTTCCTTGATTTTTAATAAGATTTTGAACAATAACCCCAGGGAGGGAGGAAGAAAGTATTCTACTTAGAAGATAAAGGATAAGTTACTGGAGCCAATACAGCTGTCAGGTTTATGCTAGCCATGGCTAAATATCAAACAAATAGAAAATAATCAACTTCACCACAGATCAAATACAGAAAGAGAGCAAGCTCTACATGGCCTATCTGTGACAGTTCTTGAATGCACAATTCCTTCTCACTGCAGCATATCCCAATTAGCAGCAAACATCACTAAGCTCTCCTTACGCCTCTCCTCATTCTGGCTTTAAAGTGAAACCCAAACTACTTATCAGGGAACTTCTGTTATCTGTATTAACTGGAAGTCTAATGGCTATACTGCTCTTCAGGAATGCAGGAGATCTTAAGCATGTGTCATGTTAATATACTTAGCCTGGAAAAAAAGGGGGACCCATTAATAGAAAAGGGAAAGTCTGCATTCAGCTATAAATTTTAGGACGTCAGTTCTCTCTCTCAACAGCTACACTGCTTCTAAAAATGACTTACAAGGCTGGACTGCAATTCTGCAGTCAGGGCTATCATAGCACTGCTCCTATTTTAAAGCCTTTTTGTAATGCATATTCTTTCTTAATATGTAAATGATGCTGCTGGATTTACTTCTGTTCTGTTTCAGTAGTCATGCAGAAATTGGGAACTGTCATTTTAATATTTTGTTGCACTATCTAGACACATTTAGACACATGTCCTGCAAGGTGGCATTTTCTGATTAACATATTTTAAGGCACTTCACACTTGAAACTATGCACACAAAAATAAGAGGGTGCAATGAAGGCACCCAAGTTCACACATAAACATTCACACAACGCCATGCTCTTCAGCAGGGCAAGAGATGTGAATATATTCACCTGTTCATCTTGTAGCCAAAGATCCCATCCCTTCTTTCCCTACTGAAGGGATTCCTTGGCTGCTTCTCCCAGGAGCCACAACAGAGCAGATCTCAGACCTATCTCAGAGGGGACTGCCAGTCAACCTGAGCATCTTGAAGCACATCAGACTCCACATACACCACTCTATGTTTCAAGGCATTAGCCCTCCTTGTGAACTCATCAGCAATTTTTTTTTTCCCCTCTTTTTAGGGCTTTTCATGGGGTTTAGTTTTTTGAGTTATTGTGATTTTTTTTTTTCTTAACAATCCTTCTTCAATTCCTTACCCTTCTTTCTCCAATTGCTGCACAACTTTGGGGAGACTAATTCTCTTTCCTGAAATAATCACTTGACATAAATATTTCAAAACACACAGAGATAAATGTATGTTTCATTACAGTTAGATTACAATGGAGCTTCTATGGAAACATTTCTGACACAAAATGAACCTTTGTGATTAATGCTAACAAAACATTTCATATAATAATAAGGTGCCATAATGATTTCAATGTTATTTTAAAGCGTTACTAAAGCGTCAACTGCTCCAAAAACACACTGAGGCCTTGCAGTAGAATTTAGATTTAAACACACACTTTTAATAACACTTAACATATTGCACTATATGAATCACAGTAAATAAGCCCAATGGGAATGTTTGCTGAGGCACAAACAAAGAAGATCTGCAGAAGGAACTAGTTTATCATAAACCATACAAATATTTACTCTAGTATTTAATGTGTGCCCAGCATGTCTATCCTTAATGCAGCATTAGCTGACATCAGGCATATGCCATATGCGCAAATAATTAATTCAAATACTGTTTTCTTCCAGTGTGTTGTCTCCAAAATGAGCTGAATTAATGTAAAGATCTATTCAACAGCAAATACTGAGATGATCTCTCTATGTAACAATCCAGCCATGTTTGTCTTTGTGAGTACACAGTTTTTAATACTTCACCCTCATTGTTATTCCAGTGCCAAGGGCTGATGGTATGTGAAATGCTCCTACAGGGTTCCTTATGTAATCACTGGGATGACTAACGTAGTGATTTAGAAAACTGACTTGGCTAAACATGAATTTTTTATAAGATAAAGCTTCAAACAGCAAACTCTTCAGAACACATCCACCATCTTTAAGCCAAAAGAAAAAAAAACAAAAACCAACAAACCCTTAAGATTAAACATGTTTTTAGAGCATCCAGTAGATTGTCTACAGCAGTTTCCCACCGTGTGGGGACAGATCAGCTGTCCGTATCAACTCAGGTGGTGAGCACTGGAGAGGCTGGCAAAGCCTAATGAAGACAGCCCTGCCTGGGCAGGCTTTCCTCTAAGTAATTACCCCACACCTTCCCACAGACACTTATGGCAATGTAAGGGTTTGTGTGGCATTTCAGGTGCAATTTGCTTGGGGAAATAAAAAGAAAAAAAATGTTATAAGCAGTTAACTAATCTTGAATGTTTCTATGTCATTCCTGTAAAAATTTCTTTGTCTTCTCTGGGAGCTGCCTGTTACTATGTTATTCCCATGCTGTTTGGTACAGGTGGTGCTCTCCACACCCACTGGCTCTCCTCAGCTGATCCCAGGAAAAGAACTGACTGCTGAAAAAGGAATTCCTACATCTCAAAATAAGCTTGGAGAAGTGCCATATCCAGCTGCTGAAAAATAGCTTCCCATGACCACGATGGCAGTACAAGTACTACTGGAACTCAGTCCCCTTGAAAAGACCTGCGGAAAGACGGTGGGGAGGTGAGGGGAAGCAGCCAGCTTTGTTAAGCATTTGCAGAACCCCACATGTCATGGCCACCACCTGGCCTTTTCTGTCTCCCTCATACACAAATTCACTTACTAGTCCTATTTCCCAAAGTTCAGCCCTATTAATCTCCAAGCTGCTCGTGGTCCCCCCAGCTGAGGCGACATGTAAGGACGGGTTAGCTCCGAGGAGCACATCCCACAACACCGCAGCTCAGGTGCTGGGGAGCAGCACACTCCGGCTCTCTGCCACATACCTGCCTCCGATTTGGGCCATGAAAGATGTAGAGGCAGCACCTTAAAGACAGGCACTATCTATCTGAGTATCACAGGACCCACCAGCCCTTTCTCTCAACTCCTGTGAGGTGCCCAGAAGCACTCGTAGGTGCCTCACGTCCTTACAAATCTGGTCTTTAATATCCGTCTGTTCCCAGAGATGTGCTGGGCTTCTTGGCAACAGCTCACAGCTCATCAGTTCAGTGGGGCTCCCTGTGGCTACACAGGTACAGCCTGGCACAAGGGAGGCCAGGATTTGACACACTTTCTGCTGCAAGAAGAGAGGAGACAGATGACAGAGCAGTTCTCCCCGCCCAACTGGGACAGTATAGAACACGCTCTGCCTTTAGTTTGGCATTACAATATTAAATATAAAGGGAAAATACAAGAGCTGGCTCCATACAGTTCAGGTATGCAAGGAAAAGCAGACACTACAAATGGTGTTAAAATGTCTACAAACATCTTAATAGTCTCAATAGCAGTATTTGAGAGATGAGATTATGCCCAAATCTGAACAGATACAGAAAGAACTAAGCAGAAATTCCTTTCTTTACATTTACAAATGCTTTCCATTTTAAGCTCCTGGTCACAGCATGAGAAAAACTAAATCAAAAGGTAAATCTTGCATCTTATGACATTGCATATTAAGCAACTCATGCAGTATTATGCTCAAATGAAAACCCATCTTAGAAAAACACACAGCAGCACACCAAGACCTATGACACTGTTTTCTGCACACAGTTCTAAAAAACAAATATTAACATAAACTTTGGAAAGTGTAGGCAGTTCCCAGTTTTACCATGCTTTACCCCACGGAGACACACATATCAATTTATTGTTTGAAAAAGCTGCCTAGATTAATCCAGAAAATTTATTTTAGGCTCTTAGCTTTACTGCACTTTCAAGGTAGTAAGAGTGACCTACCACATGAAACCAAAGGGGCTGGGGTATTTCTTCTTATAGACACTGGTTCTTGGAAATACAAGCTGTTTCTTGGGTTCCTTCATTAGTTTATGTTTTAAACTTTTATAAATGATGTTTTAGTGTTCAAATGTGGAATACAATGTAAGAACCCACAAGCACAAGAACCACTTTACAAAGCTCATCAGGGTGTGAACCTCATTTGACAGGCCAGATATGATCTAACCAGCCCCAACATTATAGCAGGACAGGGTTTAAGTCCAACAGAGACACTGAGGTTTCCAAGGTTAGCACATGCTTAAAGTGATCAGAGGTAGTTATATTGGGTTAACTATGTAGTTAGATCTAATGAATTTTAAAGCAAATTATTTTACTGCTGTTTGACTGAAACACAGGAAATTCATGGTGTGGAAATCTACAACGACAAACTTATTTCACAAACAAAAAGATCAAACAAAAAGAAATGTAAATACAGCTTTCCTTATCCAGGGCACAAGGGGTTACCACAGACAACAGCAAAGTCATGCTGAAACTATGAAAAATACCTTGACAGTGTCCTTTTAAAAGTCATAACTTATTATGGGAAAGCAGCATTCACAAGCATAAATTTGTTTCTGTATAATTCACTGCCCAGTGACATTTGATTCCTTCCTAACAAATCTGTAGTTAAGAGAAAAGACATAAAATTGAAACAATGGCGATGACTGAGTAATTCATGGCTTGGTGCTCTATTAGCAATTAATAAATTCACCTGACGACACCCAAAAAGCAGTCATCTGCCACTTTTTATTTATTTCATTTAATTTTCTGTATCTTGCATATCCTTTGGGGCAATCATACATGGTGCCTGTACCTTGCTTGCAAAAAACTAGTAATTCCTCATTGTACTTCAGCATTTCAGGCATCGTTTTCACTGCATTATTAAATGCACATGAAATAAATACATCTCCTAATGTAATGAAGAGTGTAATACTTAACAAAGGTTCCTCAACTGTTTCACAAATATCTATCAAGTTTCTGATGCTCAATGTGTTCATTTATATTTCATCATCTAGGACAGAATTTAATTTTCTTGGGAGTATTTTAGCCTTGCAAAAGCTCCAAAAAGAAGTTCATCAAACCCAAAGGGGAATCTTCAGCACACAAGGCATTGTCCCAGTAAGAACCATGCATCAGAAGCAGCATGAGCCACAATGTCCTTCTTCCTTATTTTCATTAATGATAATGACAGTGGCATTGAGAGCACCATCAGCAAGTTGGCAGATGACAGCAAGATGAGTGGTGCTGCTGAAAGGCTGGAGGGATGGGATGTCATCCAGAGGGACCTGGATAGGCTGGAGAGGTGGGCCCAGGTGAACCTCATGAGGTTCAACAGGACTAAAGTGCAGGGTCCTGCACCTGGGTCAGAACAACCCTCACTATGCTCTGGTGAGACCTCACCTGGAGTATTGCATCCAGTTCTAGAGCCCTCAGCACAGGAAAGACATGGACCTCATGGAGCAGGTCCAGAGGAGGCAACAAAGATGATCAGAGGCTGAAACAGCTCTGCTATGAGGACAGGCTGAGGGAGCTGGGGTTGTTCAGCCTGGAGAAGAGAAGCCCTTACAGGAAAGGCCTTACAGCCACCTTCCAGTACATGAAGGGGCTACAGGGGGCTGTTTCCAAGGGCCTCTAGCAAAAGGATGAGGGTTAATGGGTTTAAATTAGAGGAGACTTAGACTGGATATCAGGAAGAAGTTGTTTCCCTTGAGGGTGGTAGAACAGTGGAACAGGCTCCCAGGGAGGTGGTTGAGGCCCCATACCTGGAGCTATTCCAGGTGAGGTTGGCCAAGGCTCTGAGTAGCCTGGTCTAGTTGAGGGTGTCCCTGCTCCCTGCAGGGGGGCTGCACTAGATGACCTCTGGAGGACCCTTCCAGCCCTAAACATTCTATGATTCTATGATTCCTTACTTTCCCTCAAGTTCTAAGGGTCAATGAAGACACTTGAGCCAGTTTGCATCTCATAGCATTTAAGGAAAAGAAACAAGATTCTGTCTAGGAGCTACTTCTCCTTCTGTGCCTGATCTCTATGTAGTCCAAACCAAATGCATCTAATCATTGGTTTATTTATTTCCTCAACATTAACAGAAATCATGGTGCTGCATGGAAGGGAACTCTTAATAGTGAGCATATAGGATCTGTAAAAACTCATTATTCAAGTAGAAATAAATTAAAAACAAATACAACAACTCTGGCATCTGGCTGTGCCCTGGTATCTATCCAATGGAATGTCCTCATAGAAGAAACTCTCAATTCTCCTCTTGCACAAGTTAAATATCAATGTCACTTCAACAAAGAGAGGCTAGTTTATCTGTGCTGGTAAGTAGAGAATCCCCCACTTGGGGGTTGCAATCTGCCTGACTGCTTTAGGACTTTTTATGCAACAATATCAAGATGAGCACAATTCCCAAACAGTCTAGGGGGCATTTCCAGGGAGTCTGAGAGTGCTTTAATTTGCAACAGGGTCCTGCAGAAGGTAAAAATCTGTCCCATGGTACACTGCTGGAATTCACAATTAAAAGAAAAATAAGTGCTAATTTGATTCATTAATTGACTGTGCACAGAAATGGCAGATTCCAGTTTAACACCAATGCCTTTCCCATAACAGTCTATAGGCTTCTCCCAGTGCACTGCCAGGACTGGACATACCCATGGATGTTGCTGAACCCAGCTGTGCTGCTACTGAGAGAGGAGCCACCTTGCAGTTGAAGTGATTATCCAAATTCCTATCGACTGCTTAGCACTCCTTGAGAAATCTGCAGAAGCTTCAACACTTTGATGCAACTTCCTTGAAAAAGAGATCGATAATTTGCTACACTGCAAAATTTAATTCAATTCCTGTTGATAACAAGAAGATGCAGGAGGATAATGTTTGATTTTGCCTGCCACGCTTTCTGCTTCTAAGCCTTCTTACCAGAACTACCTTGTTTCTCTGTTCCTATGGCCTTTGCTGCATCACTACTGGCAATCCCTCTGAAGGCACATAACACCTGACATTTTTAATGGGGAAACTCAGAGAAAAGTTTTGCTAACACTGTTCTGTACTACTTTTATTACACAACTATCCTTCTTCTTACATGGAAAGATGGGAAGTGTTTTATGCCAATATTTCCATGCACAGTTTTTCAAAAATTCACCTTAAACATTATAAGGCACTTCTTCAATAAGTAGCATTACCTCAGGTATTTCTCCTTTATTCACCTGGTAACATAGAAATGGAGAAAATGGACAATTTTCCTAAGACTGAAATCATTCTCCACCTAGAATCAGCAAAATGCATCGTTTTCAGTGTCTTCAGCAAAGTTAAGCTCAATTCTGAGGACAGTGAAATTGCTGAGGTTACACCATGGAACTGGTAACGGTATCACTGGTTTTGGGAACAGCAGGAAACAGAATCACAACTTTCAGACTTGGCCTTCCAAATTCTGACATACTGCTGCTAAAGGAGAGTAAACAGAAGGTTGGCAGCAGCCGATCAGTAACCTCAGAAAACTGCAGGGAAATTCTGAAGTTTAGGGGTTTGTTTGCTTTGGTTTTTTACATCTCTTTCCCTTTCCTCGTCTCACTTCAGATTCCATTTTAGTCTTTCAGTGTACAAATTTTCATTCTTACTGGTCAGGTTTCTGCTGAGACAATTACTTTATAACTAGTCCTTCACAATAATTTTTCCTGATACTCCTCTGCAGAAGGAGGATAACTTTTAATGTCAGCGTGAATAGGATTCTGTATATCTGTAGCATTGAATTTATAGCACACTTGTGGAAAACCTTGTAAACTGCCCTTCTCTTGATAGACTGTGCAGTAAACTGTATAGTATTTTAATTAATTTCTTAATTACAAACCTAAAGTGTGGTAGTTGAAAATCTCACATGCATGCACAGCAAATATTGTTGCTTTAGCCTGACTAACACAAGGCAGATCAAGGCAGAAATGCTCAAAATAAGTAGAACCAGCTGGAAAGACAGATACTGGCTCTCTCCTGCTTTTACTCACTTCCTATTTTTTCCCTTCACTGATAATTACCAGATTATTTTTTCCAATGCTTGTATTTTAACCTTTTAGAAATCTCAGACTGAAATACTGCAATAGGGGAATTAGTACCAAAGGACATTCAGTTAACTGACTTAGCAGTTGTACTTCATGATAAAAACATAATCACTTGTGTTATTTGCTGTCACTAAATGATCCAGGTAGCTGGAGTCAGGACAGTCACGTGAAGCTGGATGTCCAGGTGCTGTTAGCACCTAGTGCTGCAGATTTTCTGTTTCTGTAATGTGACCACAGAGTAAACACAGCTTTCTCTCAGATTCTCCTCATCCAAGCACAAGCTCTCACTGTTGACCTCTACTCCTCTAACCTTGCACACTATTGACTTAATCAAATAGCCATTGTACAGTGAAGAGACTACTCAGAATGGAACAGAAGACCACCACACATCACACGTTTCCCAGGTACATACCAAGACATCAGCTAAGAATGGGACCAGCATGCAGCTAAGAAAGGTCCTGTGCTCTCTGCAGCAAAACAGAACTGATGGAGCCTGTAAAGCACAGGACACAACTCCTCAAACACTGTTACAAAGCTGGTTTTTAATAGATAGTAATTAGACATGCCAACCACTGTAATATTCAGCCCTACTGGAACAGGTTCCATGTGCAGAGCCACTGCTGCTTCTAAGAGTGCAGAGGCAGGACCAGCAAGTCAGCAGCACCAGCCTGCCACTGAGAACTGCACCCACAGCTTGTGTGCCCTGCCAGCCACTGCATTACCCACCTCCCTCTTGCTGCTGCCAGCCTTCATCTGCTTTACATTTCCCAGCCATATCTGAAACATGCACCTTGCCCTTCCAAGGAAGGCCCAATACCCAAGTTCTGGAAAGATCTACAACGACCTGAACACTTCATTCTTGGATGGCTGAAATTAGGTAAGAGCCTGGCACTGCTTCTACTTCATTAAAGCCTTTCGTCCATTTTCTTCTGCTCTCCCATTAAATCTATGCCTACTATTAACAACTTGCAACCAAAGCAAAAGCACAAGGCACCAAGATTCAGCAGAGAAGGGTTCTGTACAAGTGAAGAAGGACTCCTAGTTCTGCAGAGCCATAGACCTGAGAGCTCACAGCAGGCAGCTGGCGGGGCTGCTCCATCACAGACCCACGCAGCACGCTCTGGGGCTTGTCCTCCACACGCCTGCTGCAGGAGCAGACAGCAGGGAGAAGGAGGTACCTTGCACAGCAGGATCACACCTATTTTGCTGCACTCAGAATATTCCAAACCTTACCTTGGCAGCGTGAGCTTTCTGTGCAACTCTGTCAACAGAAGGTTATTGCCCACAGCAAGCAGAGCTTTGCTGTTTTTCCCTTTCAGTATCCTCACTAGCCAGATTGTCTCTCAAACTGTAATGATGCCTTGCATTTGATGCTAAGTGTAGTACTGCTGGTTGGCACTATAGTTGTATATGCCAGATATGTTAAGATCTAAAAAAAAGCTGTAATAATGGTGCAGTCTCCTGAGAATACATTTATTTCTGCGGTATAAAATAAAATTAAATTCTTCAATCTCAAAAACTATTAAAAGGTTGTATTTAAAATGCATGAAGCATTAAAAAGACATCAAAATTAAAATAATCTCATAAATCTCTTCATTTAAAAGACTTATTAGAATACATATAGAAGCAGAAAACAGCTGCCCTGCAGACTAAAGCAATAAATTATGACTATTTTAACTTTTTTTCATTTTCATCGTTGAAATTTTCCTCACAGAATTATTGCAGTAGTATAAAAAGACCAACTGCCCCTATATTTAACATGTGAATAGTGAATTATTTTTCAGTGGACTTCACAACAGATAAGCTGTATATTCTTTCAAATGTCAGCAGACTACAGGATTGTTTCCAGACAAAAGAGGTGGGGAGTGTTTTCAGAAATCAGTATTGCATGCAAAACTATAGAATTAATCAGCAATTCATTCTCTTCTACACAACAGCAGCGGGACACTGCAGCAAATGTGACTCCAGCACTCCAGGCTCCTCCGGCACACTCTTGGCTATTATTTGCAACAGGAGCCCAAAGTTAGGTGTATTTAATGTCAGTGGGCTGACCTGTAAAGTGCTGAGCAGCTCCAGGAGTTCTGCTTATTTAGGAAGCTTAAAATGGTCTTAAGAACCCACACTTAGACAAGATTAAGCTTAAAAGCAAAGAAGAGTCTTCCTCTCAATGGATAGTAATGAAAATGGTACAATATTAGAGGACAAAAGGGGAAAGTTAGCCATGAGAGACAGGAAAATAAATGTTTATTTCATTACCAATCAGTAATATTCACCTTTTGAAAAAACGACTGACAAATTACATTTTTCAGCAAGTGCCCTCACCCCTCAGACCATCATCTGTCAGTCTTGATGATACCAGAGCATTCCTTGGAGTACAATTAAATGATCATGCTGACTGCTCCTCAAAGGAGTTCAATCCAAGGAAAAGTCAAAGAAACAACGTGAGGGAAGGAGATTTCTCATCGTTTATCCCTCAACTCATCAGTTCTCTAGTAGTGTGAACCCTGCACAGCCAGGCTGTTGATAACCAAGCAGATTACAGCAGGAAACGCTAAGGATGCATGAAACTGGGGAAATGAACAACAGTAACAAAGCTACCAAAGGGGAAAGGAGGGGAAGAAGTTAAATCAAGAGGATAAAAAGCATTCCCAGATAGCCATTTGCTGGTTTTGCTTCACTGCAAATTATATCATATGACATTATAAACCACTTTTCGTGACAGCAATGTGCATTACTGTGCACTTTAACTTCCTTCCTGCTTACAAGAGATAAGATTAGTAAATGTTTGCTTTATTAACAACAAGTTGAAATGCTATTAAACCAACTTAATTGATGGTACAGTTACATGGAGCCTGCTCCTTGTTTATATATTTCAAAACTTACACCTGCAACAGAAGTTGACTTCTCTCCAAAAAAAAAAAAAAAAAAAAAAAAAAAAATAAATCAGCTGTTCTAATTCCATGTACTTTCTTCCAACACTGATGCCTGTCCAGATTGTGCAAAGCTCCTTAGCTAAAACTCCAACAAGTATAAACATGAGTGCTGAAGGATAAAAACTCCATGATTTTATTCACCTTTCTCACTGCTGGATTACCATTATGATTGGCCAGTGAGTCCCATCTTTTGGGCTTCAAATATGGTTAGTACTGAACCAGAAGGCACCGTTCTAAACCCAATGGGTTAGTGCATCACCACTGCAGAAATACTGCTGCCCTTCTTTGACTTTAGCCTAAGGTCAGTTTCCTCATGAGTGGCTCTGGATGCTTCTGTAACCTTCCCTGCAAAATGCTTGTGGCAGAAGAACATTGTGTTGTACAGCTGCTTCAGTAAACTGCTGATAAAGGCAAGCTTAAATGTACATCACCAGGAACACACCAGCTCTCTACTGGAAACCCAGAGAAGAGGAACTGTCTGTTGGGAATAGAAAAACTTTTAATTTAACTGCCAATATGGACTGTAAAGGATAACAGTGCTGCTCATCTGACAGGGTTCTTGTTCCAGTTTGTTGGTTCCCTCATCCTACGCCTGAACCAAACTAATCATTTGTTATTTACAGCAAATAACACATAATTTAAAAGTTAATCTATTTTTTACAAAAAAAAAAACAAAACAACCAACCTGCAAAGCAAGTCGATTACACAAATCTCTAAGTGTAATTCCTACTTAATATAAATATACCAGATAAATTGCAAGCCAGGTCTTATTTAGTTAGCAATACCTTGACAAGCAACATTATTATACTCTTAATTTATTATGTCTTCAACTGATCAGTCTCTTATCCAATTGTTATAATAATGTAATGATTGGTACACAGTTGTCAAGACAGTAAAAGCCCAAAAGAAATTCAGTCTTTTCTTAATAAAAATCCATCAAACCCCATTTTTTACTTACAGCTAATGATCACATGCAAGTGAATACAGTCTGCAGAAAGGCAGTCAGTAATTATGCTTCCTTACAGCCTTTTTTCTTTTAACAACTTTAACATAATAGATTGTGATGTCTGCTGGAATCATATCAAAATTGTTGTCATGTGACTGGAGGCTCTCCTTTGCCAGGCAACATGACAGGGGGTGAGGGGGACTGACTGGTCCATAAGAAATTTATTCTGATTACAAAATATTATTTTACATTTCAATCACATGGTTGCCTGCCTGGTATACTTGCAGAGTGACAGATGAGTTTTTTATTTTGGGCCTCAAATGTCAGGAGGAAAAAAAAATCACAGTAGTATTTCTTATGACTTATGAGATGAAGCAACAGAAATCACTTGATGTAGCAAATTGTAAGTTCGAAGGATTTACAGAGCTAGGTTCTCTGTAACCCAGGGTAGCCTCATTCACATCAACAAAAAATACTGCCCAAGAATCCAAAGCTCCATCTTCTCATCCACTACCAGAGCTCCACAGGAACTAAACTTCAGTGTTAGCAAAACGCCTCCATCCCTCTTTGTTATGAGGGAGAAAGCCAGAGCTGGATACCAATGTCCAATCCTCAGCATACACTAAAAATGAAATACACTTTCTTTGTGGGCCTGTGAAACCACCTTTTCATACATTTATATACTCAGCTCCACTGAATGGGAAATCCATCAGAGTAGAAATGGTCATAGTAGTGAGGGCAGAGCAGGAGAATTTCTTGGCATCAAGAATTATTTTTTTTCTTTTTTCAACTAAAATCTAAAATGTAATTGTACTACATAAATAGCACTTCATGTATTCACACACAAAAAGCCTTCTCTTTCTATACACACATCCACACTCATGCAGCTGTGCAGACACACACACACACGTTCACACTTTAATATACACCCAGGAAAGTACAGTCCATGCAGGACTAAAGGATGGTGGTCTCCATTATCAGGTTTATGCTGCAGAAGACAGAAGCTGCCTGTAAAAGACAATGTGCAGATAATTGCTAACATCACACATCCTTTCTGTAAGGCACAACTGTGCAAACAGTTTTAGGTCTGCACACTGTTAAACCCTTATCCCTGAAGATTCTGTAAACATTCCAATTAATTTTAGACTTCATTTAGTAACTGGAATACACTGGGTAAGCAATCACCACAACATCCAGCAGAGTGCTTCACGGAGCTCCACAACATCTGAAGGCTCACCCTTGGGTACAAGTGCAAGAAATGCTCAAGGTAAACCAACCTTCAGCTTCAACGACCAGACCTGTGCTCCCACCAACAGCATTCCTTGTGCCAGGGGGTCACTGAGGATGAACTAACAATATTCCTTGTGTCAGGAGGTCACTGAGGGTGCACCAACAGCCTTCCTTGTGCCAGGGGGTCACTGAAGGTGCACCAACAGTGTTCCTTGTGCCAGGGGGTCACTGAGGCTGAACAGAGGCAGCCAGTGCAGCCACCCCAGTCCCTGCAGGGCCCCGTGGCCACCCTTTCAGACAGAAGCACAAGCACAGGTCCATCTGAAGCAGGTACCCACACCAGCCATGATCTGCAGGGACTCTGCAGTGCCATGGGTTCTGTAGCACATTCCTCAGCAGAGCTCCTGCTGCGCTGCTGGAAAGCAGGGCGTACCAGAGCAGTGTCTCATCTGACTTACTGCAGCCTCATACCAGCCTGGCTGGCTTCAGCAGGGCTTTTTTACCTCTGCCTTTGTGTCTAGTGGGACCTTATATTGCCTGTTGGCTTGACTTTTCTAATTTTTCTATATTTAGAAGGAACCATACTAGGAAAAAAACCACACTGGAGGGGCAATCTGGGAAGATGGGAAGATCCCAGATGGTGCTGGTTGTCAAAGCTTCGCTTCAGTGTCATGACAACTCACAGCAGCTGAGGGCCTGCTCCACTCCATCACATTGAATATTATGTTACATTTTAATGCATATTTACTGGACTCGTATTTGTCCCCCAGCTTTGATTTAGCCTAACATACCTGAGAGGCTGCAAATCCTGGTTATCCAACCTCCTGATTATCTTCTGGTTCAGGACACTCCCACGAGACCCTCAGATAACCACGTTTTCCCTGTATAACACAGCAGACCTATAACCACATTATAATGCAGTTTTGTCTCACCTATAAAGGTCAGGGCCATAATACAATTTAGCAGTGAGGGTAAAATATGATTTACTTCCATCCACAGGCAAGACCAAATCACGTTATAACGCTGAGGGTAGGGGAAAAACTATCAGGTTACAGCACAATCCTCCAAAGTCATTTTGCCTGTTACAACCATAAACTCTGCGTTAGCAGCTGATAGCAGAGGGAGCACAGTACTTAAGCAGGCTATCACAGTCCCTGGGAAAAATATAACTCTGCACACTGTTAAGGGAAACCATAATTTCCACTGCTGATAGTACACAGAGTGGCCAAGACCTCTACAAGCCCCATCTACTGAAATCAATGAAGCCAGAAGAGGCATGGAGGTCACTAATTAATTGTTTCTGTGTAATAGTGCATGATCTCCAAACTACCAACGTAAATATTCATTTCACTCCTGGCCACTCCAACTCAAACCACTAAGACCTCCTACAGAGCATGTGCTAGAAGATCACAGAGGACCTTCCTGGAGAATTCAGCACTTCAGCTGCTTTTAATTGGTAGAAGGTACCACTGGGCAGTTCCCAGGTAAACATAAGCTCCAGATGCCTCAAATCTACCTATGGATTAGACTGGAACAATATAAAGCATCAAAATCAATGTTGCAGAGGCAACTGAATGATTGCTTTGTTCTTCCTTTAAATATTTAGGTTCTGTGGTACAGTTTCAGAATTCTGCAAGTGACACTAGAGACTTTAAAAGAGGAGGGCACAAATTTCATTAATACTTTTAAATGGTACTCCATTGACCTAGGAACAAGGCTGAAGCAACAACAAATTAAGAAAATCTTCAACCCCAGAACTGAAAATGGGAGCAAAAATTCTTTCTGTGCCATAAGATCTTGCTAGTTTTTTCCTTGACCTCTGAAAAGAAGTTTATATACAGATTCTGAGATACCCAGTACTGCACTGAGCTATGCTCAAGTATAGAAGTGAAACAGAAATATCAGCCCCAAAAAAACCCAACTTATTCTCATTGTTGAACGTCAACAATCCATTTGAATGAATGCTACAGAACCTAATGGCCAAACACAGAGCCAACAACTTGCAGTTCAGGAGGCTGTAAATCAGCTTGCAACCCTAAACACACCATTTAACTTACTGGTGCCTCAGTTCCCTCACCAGTAAATGACAAGAGCTACTCAGAGTTGCACAGCACTTTGAGCAATGGTTGGCTACACTTCAAACCATCCTGCAAGATGTGCTCAGGTCACAGTGAGCTTTATATCAAGTAGATATAAATGAAGCTACCTGGGCTCCTTATGGTGTGCAATAACCACTCTTAGATTTTAGCTTTCATTTTTCTTTGTTAAAAAGCTTGCTTGTTCCATAACAATAATTCGTAGCTGTTTAGTGTTTATTCTAAAATATCTAAAACAACAAAGAGTTGGAAAGATCTTAACAAAAGTTACTTAAGATGTAATTCTAACAAACTTCTTCCTATACACAAAAAAGTAACTGACAGTGAATGTTTGGTAACTTTGACATGAAAAAAAGGGGAGAGATAAAATGCTTTTATGCAAATTTGATTTCCCTATAATAATCTAGAGCTATTCTGCTAGAAGGAATTATCTCCGCAGGCTGGCAGCTGCAGTAGGCAGTGAATTAAAAATGGCTCTGTATATGGGAAAATCTGTTCTATAATCAGTGCTATTCTTAGAGAGGACATCAATCTCACCAGCTCCCACCACGCTCTCTTCGTGTGAATGACATACCAGGATGATGTAGAAACTCCCATTACATCACTGACATTTCTTTCTGAGGAATGTGCCACTAACAGGCAGGAAAACTGTTTGGGGAGCGACTGCACAATTTTGTCTTTCCCTTTAAAAATCTGCAGCAATAAGTGACCTTATAAAAAAAAAAAAAAAAAAAATTTCAACAATGATTCATCCAACTGGACTTGAAATGAACTGCACATTCTCACTGCAAGGCTCCAGTTTCTGCTTGCTCTTTTTATACAATAAGCTCCTTTCCCAGGTCACAAAACTTCAAGACAGCAGATACTGGGTGAGGTTCCTTTGAACACTAAAAGGCACCTGCTACAGGAGGGTATTTTAAGAAGCAAGTGCCCACTGCAGCCCCACACACAGAACGTCACTGCTGCCAGCACCAAACCAAACTAACACCACCACAAAAACCCACCAAGCTTCCATGCCACACAGCTTGTCTTTCAGGCTTAACTTACTTGCTCAAAGGAGCTCAGTAGGACCCAGTCTCATTGTCAAACCAAAGTTCTATTGTAAATAGAACTTAATATATAAAATAAATTAAATACATCCTATGCACAAGACTGTGATTCCCAGCTACATCAGGCTTCAGTATTTCCTCAGTAATCTTTGTCCTCATGCTTCACACGAACATTAATCCTTCTTCTGCTATGTCACATGCACTGGAAACTGTCTTGGCTTGAGTGATGGATTTGAAAATTAAACAACCTAAGGGGCTCACTGTTTTTAAAAATCATTTTATATATCATTTTTAAATAACTTTAGGTAACCTGACATGAATGCCAAGCCACTGGATCTATTAATTCAGGATTTACTCTCCTATGTTACAGTTTTCCCCAACAAACTGACTTGGAGAAATGTATAAACTGCACTGAAAAAAACTAAATGCTAAGTACATTTTACAAATGACATAAACTCTCCAGTTCCTGGGAGTTCTCCATATATTCACATCTTTGGCACTTGCAGGACGCACAACAGTTCCCAAAACAGAAGGTGGCTTTTTTTTAGAAGATTCAATTTCCTCAAAGGCTGAGGTAAGGCAGCACACCTGAACCAGAGAAATCAAATTTGATGCTGCTCATTAGCACTAAAAAAAAAGCAAAAAAAAAAAAGCTTTAAAATATCATGCCCTCCTCTTATATCAGCAAACTGTGTTTGCATCACCTCACCACATCACACTGCTGTTCAACTGCTGTCCCGAGCTGTTCCACTGCTCCCTTCCATGGGTGTCTTTATGACAGCCTGGGATTTCTGCTGATCCAGGCACATGCACCTCCAACCCTAACTCCAACACCACAAAGAGCTGGGGGTCCTGTCCTGGATAGGAATATCCATATTCCTGTCCAGGGATAATACTGAATGCACTGCCCTTCTCTGGGAATTCCGAGCACCATGACTCCTTGGGGTTAATCTAAAATACAGCTGCATCCATTTTGTTCATTTCTCTCCCTAGATAAACTGCAAATTGCATTTGAAAATAAGTTATTTCTAACCTTTCAGCTGGCAGCCAATATCTTGGTAAAAAAGGACATAATTTATGACACTGATGATGTGTGGCTGCTTTCCAGAGACTGTAAACCAGTTTCCAGCCTGCTCTAAAGCTAATTCAACAATCAAAAAGTTTCACTATTTAAACAAATGTTAAATAAAATGCAAGTGTTTGAGTGAAGTTGCTGCCTGGATTGTTATCTCAGGGCTCAGTGGCTCCTGGCCACTCTGGCAACACGTAAGTAGCAGTGGTATTCTACCCCCCATGCTTGGAATGCTACACTCCTCTTTACTTCTGACCCTTAGGGTCTCCAAATGGGAAAAAAAAACCCTTTGTGCAAATTTGGTGCCATCTGCCAGCTCAGCTAAACTCAAGTCAGTCAGGAAGCAAGGAGCAGGACTTGCCCATGTGGAAGAATCAAGATTCTGAAGCCAGAATTTGCTGATCACAAAAGATCCACTGCAGGCTGGAGAAATCCACAATGTTCCCTTCTACTTTTACAAAAACCAGCCCCAAAAGAAAACAAAAGACAAGCTTCTGCAGGATCCATGATCCCTTAACCCTTCCCTTACACTTCTTAAAATTGTCTGTAAATAGATGAAGACTGTTGCAGTAGAGGACAGAAAATTCTGAACACCTCTGACCAAGAGGTTTAGGGTAAACACAAGGAAAAACTTCTTCACAGTAAGGGTGACAGAGCTCTGGAACTGGGCTGCCCAGGGAGGTTGTGGAGTCTCCATCTCTGGAGACACTCAAGACCAACCTGGAACTGTTTCTGGGTGACTTGGTCTAGGTGCCCTTGCTCTGGCAGGGGGGTTGGACTAGATGATCTTCTAGGTCCCTTCCAACCCCTAACATTCTGTGATTCTATTAAGTCAAAGTCTGCTCTTCAGCAGCCTTAGAAGTTGGGACCCAAACCTGAGATACAAAGCAATAAAGCTTAAAAAACCCCTCAGCCTTTCCTTCTACTATTACATAAAGCAACAGGAGCAGCCTGCCTGTGCCCTTCTAGTTGCAGGCATGGTAAGCATTTCACTGCAACTTTGTGCTGCTGCCAGGGCCACAGAGGCACCACCAGCCCTGCCTGGGGAGACTCCCGAGGCCAGTTGTGCTGGTTCTGCTGACAGTTGTGCTGTGGAACACAGCCACGTGAAGGCTTCAGTACTGGGCATCCCCCTGTCAGACAGGTCAGCAGCTGGCTTTACTGGGGAAACAGTGGCACGGGTGGCCACACCAATCATCTCCGAGTTTAAACTACATCCACAAGACAGAATTTTCTCTATGCTCCTCTGAGAGGAGGTCTAGCCAATTTCCAGCTTCTGGCATTTAGTTTTCACATTGCCTCTGCTCTTCCTCTAATGGAGTGTTAGCTGAATGGAGGACACATCACTCCTCCACAGTGAATCAAAATTCAACCCTCAATGGATAATCTCTATATATACAATCCGTACCTTAGATACAAAGGCTAAATTTAGAGAGGTCTATAAGTCTGATTTTATTTGGTACAACAAAATACTTTTATTTCTAAAAATGTCTACCTGGAATGCAGCCCCCTCTCTAGTTTATAACAGGAACCATGTAGCAACCCTTTCACTGTCAAATGGAGACCTGCTGAGCTGCACAACCTGTACTTTTAATTAACTAAGTTTTGTCACCTACTTCCTTACTGCTTGAAGATGCACTTCTACAGATGAATAACATTACCACAATCCTGTCTGTGATGTTAATGATAATTTTCACTTGCCTTTTCCTCCTCTAAGCTCTGAATAGCTCACCTAGCTCAGTCGATTCAATTCAATTCAGCTTTTAGGTCATCACCAGAATTGCTTGCTAAGTCAAAATCAGTTACCTCTATGCAAGCCCACAATGGGTTGAATGGATCTGTCTGCTCAACCACCTTACTAACTGGGAAGAAAGGTGAAAAAGAATAAGCCCAAGTTCCATTTTCCAAATTCAACATAAAAAAAAAAAATAATATTCTTGTAAATTAAGTAGCTGTTGTACACAATTCATTGGAACAATAAACAAGAAACCAGATTTTATGTACAGAGTATTACTCTTCTGAAGACAAACACTATAAATTGATTGAAATTTTAGCCACATCAGATGAGTAATTTTCAGTCCTTTCCATCCTGACAGGACACAATCTGAGATTTTCTACTCAGAAGCACAGGAAAAGTACAGAAGTCACACACCAGCACATCCATCTAAGATGAGATGAGGTCGTGTGACCGATTCAAAGCCTCAGGTATCATGTAACAGACAGTCCACAAAAACTCACCTAGTAATTCCTGCTCAGAGCCTGTACATTCATTCTAAGGTACTTGCAGGGTATTTTTTAGAAAAACATTTTGTCTTGATTTAAAGAGGTCACCTGACAGAAGTTGCTCCATGATGAAATAATTAGATTTGCTGATAACCTGATATGTGAAATACAGCAAAAGTTGATCTAGTTTTCTAACTTCAGCTACTATCTCACTGGACATTAAGAGCTACATCTTTATTTTCAAGCTAACTCCCTCTTGTTAGAAATCCTTTCCTGATGCAAGGAAGGACAGACCTGGAAAAAACACATTCTAAACATACAGATGGAGAGAGGCAGCCACACCAAGTTATTTTACATTCTGTAGGCTTGGGTTTTTTAATTTGATATATGTAGCACCAATGGCCAGCTTCTGTATTCACTTTTGTCACTGGCATTTCTTTTCAACTAAATTCTGGTCTAAATGTAGGCATGAGAGCATATTTCCAGTGCTGGCCCTGTGGTTTATCTCTTACCTTCAGCAGTTAGTTTCAGCGTACACAACAGTCAAAGCTGTATTTATGTATATATTTTAAAAGAAAAAAAAAAAAAAGATAGCTTAATTGACTGATTAAGGCATATAGTATCTAAACAACCTTTTCACCTACTAAGTTCTAGTAAAGTTTTCATGTTCTTCCAGTGGCTGGCTACAAAAATAAAAGCATTTCATTGCTGATAAATAAACCTGGAGATTACAAATTCATTTTCTCTCTTGCATGTTAAGGTTTCAGTGTTCAAAAATAGATCACAGCTGGCTCACACCAATCCAGCCAAAAAATGGCTTCAGATGCCGCTCTCTCAACTCTTATTAGTTGAGATTATAAATAAAGAAGAAGGTCTTCAAGGATGGCAAGACACTGGAAGAGGTTGCCCAGGGAAGCTGTGGATGCTCCATTGCTGGAAGTGTTCCAGGTCAGGTTGGATGGGGCTTTGCACAACCTGGTCTAGTGGGAGGTGTCCCTGCCTGTGGCAATGGGCTGGAACTAGACAACTTTAAGGTCCCTCCCAATCCAAACCATTCTACGTTTAAATTCAGTGACAAAACACTTCTCATTCCAGCTGCAGTCCGCCTCAAAGTTCACGACTACGTGATCTAAAGCGGCACTACACAAACTCCACTCACAACCCTTTGCCACCTACAGCCACTTTACACTCGCAGCCCAAAAACTGCCCATGCGGCCGCTGCAGCGTGGAGGAACAGTGACACCTAGTGCCCGCTGCCCCGCGGACTGCGCACCAGCTGTGCGCGGACACCACATCTGGGCGCCAAGCTCCGGCCCTCCAACGCATCCCTACTGCTCTCAGCCACTTCTGCTCTCTCAGTGCTGCACGGCTGGGCTCCGGGATGAAGGCCAAGGAAGAGGGGCTGCCACCTCTGCGCAGGCCGCCGCGGAGAGGCCCGGCCAGGGCAGCCCGCGCCCCAACTCGCCCATTCGCACGCGCCCGGGTTCCAACGGCCCGGCCACAGCTGGCTAAAATACCTTTAGAAACAGAAAGGTTACAAAGGGACCTTGGTATTTTATATTTCTATGAAGTGCTCAATCTATATTTCATGTTGGAAATGTCACCAATCTTTGCGATTGAATTACACCCTTGGACTTTACAGGAGGCTGCCACCGCAGCGCTGTCTGTCTGCCCGGCTCTCCCAACTTACAAGACGACAATAATTGGCTGAAAACCACGAATCCTTTACATTAAAAACAATCTTTCAATAAAATAATATACCTTTGAATCGAGTCCGTACCATAGATAATGATGCTATATTAATAAAAGGTTAAGCTATGATATGCATTCTTTTTAATTAAAGTTTAACATACATTAACATTTCTAGATGAAAACCTGCCATTCGGAGAACAGTTTTAACTGCTGCTTTGATTATTTTTTCTTCCAGAGCACTGAAGCTATCATATAACTGAATGAAAAGGACTAACAATGTCAGATTCTTTGGTAATTAATTTTTTGTCCTACTGCAGATGTACGAAATTCTATCAGCATTATCTTGACAGGCATGTCAACTCTTCAGAAAAATTCCTCTCCATTACTTTATAAGCTTTATTGCAATTTTGCATTTTTTTTTTTTTTTATTAGATGCTCAAGCCGTACAATACAAGTTGTACTTTATGAAATTAAAGAGAATATAAAGTTAGTTATTAGTACTAGGAAATAACAATAGCCTTGTCAGTATAAAAGAAGCATAAACTGTAAGATAATTGGGTCAGATTTTGTATGGTATCTTTATTGCATCAGATCTACAACACTCTATTGCACAATTGTTACCTTCTTTGCAGCTTTAATATGAATTGCAAAGTTATCTTGTATGGATTGCAAGTGTCTCGGAGAGGTATCATAGCTTCCATAATACTGACAAAAAAAAATAAATCTAAGTACAGCAAGAAGTCAGAAAAATAAAAGAATAAAAACCTCTTATCATTTGTAAATGATTAAGTAGGCATTCCTGCTACTAGCCGGTACTAGGATAGACAGCAAGCTAATCAAAATTGGTCAGCAGGACTGAAGTAGATCATTAGCTTCATCATTACAATAAGGGAAAAATAAAGTAACTCCTGAAAACCTTAATTTGTTTCTATATACTGCATTTTTCCCTTCAAATTGAACAACCTTCCCCTCCTTTTTGTCTCACTAGTAAGAGCAGAAACACCTCTTCTTTTTCTTTCTTTTCTTTGTTCTCTGCTTCAATAAAGATACTAGCAATTAGTGGAGAAGAGAAAGGAGTAAAATCTTATAATTGCCAAGCTAAAAGCCTATAGATGTACCAAGTGATAGAGCTCTCCAAGTTCATCACGGAAGAGATGCTCCTTCTCTTACTAAGCTCTTATGTAAGAATCAAGCACTGGACAAGTGATCTGAATGACCAGCTGATTTCTATTCCCAGGTACACCAGTGTGGATAAGGGGAAAGAAAACCCAGCCAAATACTTTGTACTGCTTCTCCTAGCAGGCTCTCCACAGCATTTTTCCCCATGAAACAAGGGCCTAAGAACATGCTTTAGCTTTAAAGGTTCAAGCTGTTCAGATTATTTCATTAATGCCATTCCATTTAAACCTCTGCTCAATGGCCTTGCCAGAGGATTCCAGGATCAAGACCAAGGAGAAGAAATTAAACAAGATATATCTGGTAGTCTCTGGGATTCTTAAGCGGTACCAACATATTTCCAAGCACACAAATGAAAAGGAAGCAGGGGTTGCATGTGATGAAGCTGATGCTAGAAAAACAGCTGGTTTGGACTGCCAGCCCACAAAGACTACTTCACACTGAAGCCTGTAGAGAAGATGATCTGAAAATAAAAATCACTGCCAGTTTTAGCACCCAACCCCATCCGAGTATGTCACAAGCGCCAGGGAGATTTGCCATAAAAACATAATTTGAGTATCATCTCTCATCATTCAATACAATTTTTCAACTCTTTCAAAATTGCATTGAAAAATCTATATAATGTGTGCTTAGATTAATGAACTGTTTGAATCTGGATCAATATGTACTCAAAGATTTGAACTGTTGACACCTGCTGGATACAGCTATAAGAATGCTTCATTCAGCTTATAGCCAATCAGTACTTTGTAACTACAGGGGTTCCACTTAATAAACAAGCAATCTAATATATGACCTCTGTAGATTAATTTCCTGAGAGCAAGTAAATAATCTGGATTCAAAATTTCCATGATTATACATATAATTACAGTATCACTTACCAATTAACACATTGATTTAAACCTTCTTGGGATTATGTACTTAAGTATAAAATAGGTGATTCAACCATCACTCAAATTCTAAGCATCTCTTTAAGATGGCAAAATCACGAGCCACTGAACACTATGAATCTAATTTCTCTTGTGGAAAAAATAACATTAAAAAAGGTGTTACAGTAATGGAGATTCTGAGAGATGCATCATAATTACATGGACTATGGCTACTGCCACTGGGGCTGTGAGGCAGTAGCTGGACCACACTGATAAACATCATGAAATTACTCTGCTTTTGTAGTAGAAGCAAAGCCTTTAATATGCTGTAGTTCACTTAAGTCTCCCACTGTCCTACACTTCATAAACACCACTGTGTGTTTGGACTTGGGTTTTTTTAATTTCACACACATGCAGAGCAGCCCAGCCACAGTTAGCAGTTGTCTGAGAGATACATACACAAACACAGATTTATGATGTCTTATCGTTACACTTTTAACGAAGGCAATAATTAATGCAGATTTATATCACACAGTAGTTGAGAAAGCTGCCTGTTACAGAGGTTAATCTAGCTTTCTATACAGCAGCACTGCCGTGCAGGAAGACAAATGAAAACCACCACACAACTCCCTTGCAGATCTTATTAAGTTAAAATATTAATTCAGGGTGGCAAATGAAAGTGAGGATGAGTATCCAAGGCTATGATTTCAAGGTGTATTTCCTGTCACATTTTGTTTTAATATTAAGACCTTTTATCCATTGTTCAGCTATGTCATTTCATGACTATACCTTGAGGGGAAAAAAGAATTCACATCTGGAAGCAAATCATTATGTTCTCCCATTCTTCCCTTATCTCTACTTTGTGAGTAATCCTTTCACACAGAAAATTAGAATATATAACAAACAGCCAAATTTCAACGTATTATATTGCTTGCAGTTTTAAAACTGTATAACAGAGATAAGTAACTTTCAGAAACAAATTTTGAAAATCTGATAAACCAAATGTACAATACTTAAGGAAAAATAGTTACAGAACTACAAAAAAATGAAATCACAGCTCTAAGATGCTTTATTTTCATATAGAGCTTTTGCTACTATGCATATTTCATATGACTATAACTGAGAATCACAAATAACTGACTGCTAAAAACTATTTAAAAAAAATAGTTTAAACCTTTCTTTCCTATCTTCAGATACTCCCAAAAAGCTCATCAGTCATAATGCAAAATTTCCTATTATGCTTCAACTTTTTTGCAATACATGAATAATGCAGCAGATATCTGGGCATTCTTCTAAAACACACAGATATGCAACAAAGCCATAAAATTGTCCTCTGAGTTAACCACTGTAATCCAGCCTTGGAGACTCGGAGGGTGTTGTCAGCAGCTGTTCAGTAAAATGGGAAACCAAAACCAGTAAAAACCCAATTCATCACAGCAATAATGTATAGTTTCCTTCGGCATTAACTATCACATCATGGCCAGTAGGGACTTTAAACTATATGTTATTGCTTAGGTGTGGTGTGATGCTCACAGCAGTTCCATAGCTGGGAAGTAAGTAACACAATCTTGCCATAAACACTCACACTGTTACAAAGCTAGCTTGCATGCATGGATCTCTCCCTCTCCAAAGTTATCCCACCAGGCAGCTTTATAATGATTTAAAAAATACAGACCTCCACTAGTAGTGCTCCACTACAAAATACCAATTCCCTCCCACTGAACCCATTTTACACTGACACGTTGTACAGACACTGGCCCACGGACCCTGGCACACTCACTCACCACAGCCCCCTGCCCTGCTCAGGGTCTCTAAGTGGCTTCACTGCTGAGCCCTCTGCAGCAGCCCTCACTCTGCCTTCCCTTGCTGTATCTGGGTAGTGGGACTGGTGCTGTTTAACAGCTTTGCTGGTGACATGGACAGCAGGATCAAGCTCACCCTTGACAAATCTGCCAACAGCAGCGAGCTGGGTGGAGCAGTTAACATGTTGGAGGGCAGGGATGTCATCCAGAGGGACCCTGACAGTCTTGAGAGGTGGGTCTATGCCAACCTCATCAGGTTCAACCAGGCCTAGTGCAGGGTCCCGCACCCAAGTCAAGGCAATCCCAAGCACAAACACAGGCTGGGTGACAAGTGAATTGACAACAGTCCTGATGCAGTTGGAGGCACTGACTAATAAGAAGCTCAAAAAGACCCATCAATGTGCATCTGCTGCCCAGAAAGCCAGTCACACCTTGTGCTGTGTCAAAAGAAGCATGACCAGAAGGTCAAGGGAGATGATTCTCCTCCATTTTACTCTCATGAGAGCCCTCCTGGAGCACTGCATCCAGCTCTGGAGCCCCCAACATAAGAAGAGCATGGACCTGTTGAGCAAGTCCAGAGGAGGGCAATGAAGATGATCAGAGGGCTGAAACACTTCCCCTGTGAAGACTACAGAGTTGGGGTTGTTCTGCTTGAGGAAGGCTGGAGACTCATTATTGCAGCCTTCCAGTACCTAAAGGGGGCCTACAAGAAAGATGGAGAGGGGTGTTTTAAAAAGGCACGTAGGGATAGGGCAAGGGGCAATGGCTTCAAACTGAAAGAGGGCAGATTTACATTAAAATAGTTCTTCATTGTGAGGGTGATGAGACACTGGAACAGGTTTCCCAGAGAGGTTGTAGATGGCTCCCTTCTTAAGTGTTCAAGGCTAGGTTAGATGGGACTTTGAATAACCTGGTCTAGCAAAAGGTGTCCCAAAAGCCTGGAACTAGATGATCTAAGGTCCCTTCCAACCAAAACCATTCTATGACTCTATGATCTGCAGCCTCTCAGAAAGAGAACCTTATCTCACCTTAATGTGAGACTCTGCATCTTTCCACTGATTGTAAAGGTTAATAGATCAACTCTGAAGTGATTGCAAAGGCTCTAATTGGATGAACTCTGATCATGAATGAATCTCCTGGGTGCTATCACTGGAGCCAAAAAGAGCTGAAAAGAAAAAAACAACACTAATTTGGGCACTGTCCTGAAAGCCAAGAGATTCACATTAAATTCCTAACTCTCCCAGACATAATGCTCTGTCTACAACACCACGCCACTCTCTGCAGAGACAGTTCTAATTCAGGCTAATTCAAAACTGTAAAGTCCTATATATCCACCTGGTGCAATCAGGATGTTGATGTAATTAAACGGCCTTCACAAGTAAGCACCAGTTCAGACATGCCAAACAAGCATTTCACTGTGCCATGCAGACACATCCAGCTCACAACATTAATCTGTTCTGCCCACACCAATAAATTAAGATGTATCATAAATAGGCACACTCTGGTATTTGAGAGGACCTCAGCTACCATGATTTTTAAATACCTACCTACACTCAGTGGCACAAAATGCAAGTTAAGGCAGGGTAAATGCAAATTCCTAGAAAAACAAATTGTTCACAGCACAGCTCCATGGGACCTGTAAGCACAGGGTGGACTACAGCAGCAATTCCAAATTTTGCCCATTTACAGGTCAGGATATCAGCACTCAACTCACAGAAAACACATCCCTTTGCAGAGGATTTGGCACATTTCTAGACCTTCCCCACCACCTCTCCAGCGCCACATAATGGCTAGCAAAGTAAAACAAAAGGTTCACCTCTCTTCTTTAGGTTTAGGCACAAATTTCACCTGCAAAATCATTATTTATTCTGATAGCTAGCCTGCTGCAAGTTTCTGAAAAACAAAAGCTTTCCTAATATAAAAAGTTTTAGTGCTTGCAATACAGTTGTCTCTTAGTAAGTGTAAAGACAGGAGAAAAGGGGACTGATTTTTGCACAGACCTGTAAAGACCTTCAGTTGTTCTGATACAGATCAGGAGAGAACAGATCAGCCATAATCAAGAGAAACCTTTGGCAGTCATCATAATAGGCTAACTTTTATTTGCATTCCCTGAATAGGGAAAAAGAACAACCACCAGCCATATACTCTCTCCATGTTTATTTACAAGATGTGGTTGCACAACTTCAGCATTTCATTTCCATGGGCACAGCAGTCTGGCTTTGTAAATGGCCCCAGTAAGGTTGTCTGCTCTATGAGTATTTTAATAGAGTGCTCCTGGAATGCTCAGAGTCTTAATCACAACCAATTTGACAAATAATGGGCCACACTGTCAAATCTGCTATTTGGGTACATATGTGGGAATAAAAGTAGCTGCTGGATGCTAAACACTTTTGCAAATCCAGCCATCTAATTTAGGTGCCCAAATGGGAGCCGAGCTCTTTTAAAACCTGGCCAAATATATTCTTGAAAGGAAGAAATACAGTGAAGCTGTGTAAAGTTCATCCTTTCTTCCAGAAGGAAAGGTCTGGCTTCTGCATGCCTATGAATTTATGAGGAAAAACCCTTTCTAACCATCTGTGATTACAGGTCATGAACATTTCCAAAGCTCACACTGATACTTCTAACTACCTCTTTACAAGAATTACAGAATTACCTATTCAAACATAATCAAAGAGAATGGCACCGAGAGTCTACAAAGTACATGTACAAATATAGAACCCACATTTGCACTAAAACTTCTCTCAACGTTTCTCTCGCCTGTTTCTGGGGCTTTTTACATCTCTCAGGCCTGCCACAAAACACTGCAACGCTTCAAACATTTTTCTTTTCTACACCAATTATCACAAACCAGTTCACAAATGGAAGCATGAGAACAGATAAACAAGGAAACAAGGAGATTACAACAAAAGAAAGGCAGTGGTGAAAAATGCAAGCAAAATCAGTCATTGCTCTAGCTGCTGGAACACACAGGCCACTGCTCTGAAAACACAGTCATTAAAAAGGCTTTTGCCTGATGACAAATAGAGCTCAGTGTGCCCAACAACTCCTCCAAAATTTCTGTTACATGAAACTTGCTTTTCTGTTGAAGCTTTCCCCCAATACAAAGCATCAGTAGCAAAAATGGTAACTCACATATACCTTACCATTTTGTTCTCCTACTATTATGGGAAATTGGAGGTTGTTTCTTGTTCTGGATTATTCTCATGGAATGAGTCCCTATGGAACAATCAATTAATTTACCATTTAATTGTTTGAAACAAGATACCAACTTTCAGTATTAATTTGTACGTAACACTGTTCTGTGTCAACCAGAAGCAATTTCACCACCCGGGATGATGCTCCTCTTCCAAAGCTGAGGAAACCAATGGGGCACTCCAGATGTAGCCAGAAGAGCAGACAATTTATCAAAGCACTGTGTTGTATATAATAAGGAAGCTAAAATGGAGAATGGCTCACATAGCAAAGAACATCCCTATGCTTAAGATGGAGGAGGCAGCCAATTCATTCCCTAAAAAACTTAATCCTTTTTGTATATTTGCAAAATTATGGTCACTCCCACAGCCTTCTTCACCATTGACTTGAACTCTCTTATTAAACTACAGTTACCATCTATTTCTGAGCACATGGCTGACTCCTCAGATGACCCAATTTCTACTGCTAATATACAAGAAGCTGTTAATTCTTTTTGTCTGGCAAAGCCCCAGTTTCCAAATAGCTTACTACTGATTTTTATAACACCTCTATTGACAAAATGACACAGAAGCAAGTTAGCTTGCATAATGACTCCTCAACCCACCTAGTCAGCCACCTATCCTGCAGCACAGCCTTGATGCACAGCATGGCCAGTCACATGCCAACACATTGGAACGCCAGAAATGCTGAGTACATCTCCACTCCAAATGTTACAGTAGCCTCGTGGCATTGCTTATGATTCAGGTACAGAAATAATTATAACTGCTTCCTACATATGGAACAACAAAAACAAACAAAACAAACAAACGAACAACAAAAAAAGCCAAACACCAAACCTAACAGAAATTAACAAAAATTGACAAAAAAAAAACTAACAACAACTAACAAACAAACCCAAAATAAATAATAAAAAAAAAAGGCTAAGTTAACAGCAAAGCTCATCTGAACCTCAGTCTCTTGGAATGGTTTTGCTTTTTATTTGGTATTAAAAGTTTGGTGATAACCTCAGTATTATCCATCTCCCAGTGAGGAGACAGGACACCATTTTAGCTGTGCCTGTTGTGACAGGACAAGGGGTAATGGTTTTAAACTAAAAGGAGGTACATTTAGACTAGACAAGAAAAATATATTTTAGCACTGTGGTGGTGAAACCCTGAACAGGTTGCCAAGAGAGGTGGTAGATGCCCCATCCCTCTTATTTCTTATTTCTCACAGCAGTTCCCCCAGAACAAGAACAACTTAAAAACAACACAAAAAAAAACCAAACTACCCTCTGACTTCTCCAACAGCTGCAGAATGGACACAGGCTTTGTAAGTAATCCAATGTACCTCCTGCAGATGCAAAATTCTGGATAGGAAAATAAAAGTTCATACTGATGATGATACACCTTCATCTGCTCTAACAGAATCAGAAGGTTCTGCTGCCTACAGAGTGTTTTTGGCAATGCAGCCTTTAGACAAAAAAAATCTCACAGACACATGTAAACTAATGTAACCACTGCTTCTGCTGGAACACTGAACAACTAGAAAACAGCTTGGGCCTAGAATTTCAGACTTGGCATTCAAACAATCTGCATAAGCAGCACGCTTTCCACTAAATCACAAACCATACCATTGGAAATTAACTGAGAGTCCCTGTTGTCAATGCTCCAATATTTGGTGTGTTTCTTAAAGCCACAGCTTTGTAACAAAAGTCAAAATTTCTGTTTCACAAGTAGCTTTTGAACAGCCTTAGCTTTTGTTTGCCACTGAATCTGAAGCTTCTGAGTGCCCCTCATTGAGGCTGCTGTGGGTGAAGACTGGGAGAGACCTCAGGGGGACAAAAAAGTGTAAGGTAGAGGAAAAATAAGAGGTTTGTTTTTTCGAAGGAGGGATTCAGTGAAGTCCTGCAGGGACATATTCTAGATTCACTGCTGACCAACATGTCACTAAATGAGGCAGGAAAGAGTGAAATGACCCTTATTTTGAAGTGAACCATCAAGGTTTGTCAACATCACCAAGTTAATGGAGTAAGTAAAAACAAAAACTTTTTTGACAAGAGTTACAGATGACAGTATCATGACAAAATGACAGATTAAATCTATTCTTAATAATTGCTTATAACAATTCTCCATGACATGCACACAGATGAGATATGCAATAGCTGACTCCATGTGTGGCAGATTTGGGTGTTACAGAAGAAACCTCTAGGAAATCTAAGCTCAGAGCTCAGCAATAGTCAAACAGGCAAATGTAACTTTAGAAATGTTTACACAAGGAGAAGCAAAATAGAAGAACTTTATGCCACAACATAAAGGAGAGGTTCATCTGCATCTTGAACACTGTGCACAGGCATGGCTACCTCTACTCAGAAAGGACAGCAGAATGAGAAAGCAAGTAAGGACAACCAGCTTGACAAAAAGTATGGAACAGCTGCTGTGTAAGGAATGACTAAAATTATCTTTACTCTTCAGACTTGCAAAGAAGTAATGGGAGGGTTTCTGATAAAAGCCATAGATGCCTACAAAATCTCAACTGAAGGAACTAAATGATGGATATTTTCCAGCATCTCTCCAACAGAAACACAGACCATCAAAGGAAATTAGCAGGTAGAAGGCTCAGAAGGAAAGTTTTAAGCTACCTATCAAATGCAGCCAGAGGATGAGGTATATGTCAGAAGTGCTCAGAGGTTAGAAATTTAACTGGACCAATACATGGGAGAAAGGGGGGATGAGGAAAAAAAAAAAAAAACAAAACAAAAAACATGCAGAACTATTCAGTTTTCAAACCTACATCTCTGTAGGTTCCAGACATCTGGAAACCAACTGGTGAAGTGCCAGAATGGGTTGCCCAGTCCACTCTTTTCACCACTGAACTTTGCAATTGGTTATCAGCTGAAAGACACTGGCTACAGAAACACTCCAGTCAAAGCCTTTGCAGTCCTCCCTATGTCCCTCACTGAAGAGCTAAGTTTGACAGAAATGGAGGACAGTCTCTTCCAAGTCCCTGCAATTCAGCCAGCACCCATCATACCTGTCAATATCATACCTGTTCTAGCCACTTCACCCTCTGGTCTGCATCATAGCCAAGTTCTACCAAATGGTAAGAGCTGCTGGAAGAAGAAGTAGAGAAGAGATGTGACAAAAGTGATTTAATTCTTTCCTCACTGGCAGTATTAAATCAGCATAACATGAAATAGCTGCTTCTCCTAGGGCTTTTCCTTCCTTTTCCCACTCTACACCTTTTCACTAGGAAATACTGCAAATAAGATTAAATTACTCTTCTACAGCAACAGGACATTTACAGTAGTTAGGATGAGACATGGCAGAAATTTAGTTATTGCCTGATTTTTCTGTAGATCACTGCCTCACAATCCTTATGGCAAGACTTTGAAAGGACATCACAGGTTGCAAAACCAGAACAAACACCTCATATATTTCCACTACCCAGGCACTATAACAAGAGCTTTTTTTTTTTTTTTGATGTCTACCTCATTTCTTTGCCAATGGAATGCAGAATCATCATTAGTCTTTCCAGCATGCAGCAAATTAAGTTCCAGTGAATTGTCTCTTCCAGTTTCAGGTGTGTGCAGATAAGAGGTTTTCCCTTGCAGCTCTCCTAAGGGGCACACTTACCTTTTACTGAACAACTACAATCGGTGCAGATTTTAAGAACTTCTGCCAGAAGATGCACAATATTAGTGCCACTTTAAAGAACACTATTTAATCACCAGATATCAGGGCAGTGCAGAGTGTGGTGCATAGAAATTAGCTATTCAAAGACCCAGTCTTACACTAACATACGTTATGTAGGCTGACTTTGTTGTTTTCCTTCAATATGAACTCAACATCCAAAGGTGCCTCATGTCACTTTAAGTCTAGATATTGTGGCATAGAAAACATATCAGACAGCTTTTTGTTGCTCACAAGACACAGAAGCATATTCTCAGCATACCTATGGACAGAAAAAACTGACCACAGGAAGGGGAGGGGGAGGAAAATAAACCTCTACTTGTGAATTAGATCCCAAGCTCCTTATGCAATGCTGTCCAGCCCTTTCCTGCAGCTCTGCACAGCTACTGTCTGTCACACCTTTGTGAGCAGCCACGCCAAGGCTCAACACACTGCCTTCTGTGGGCTGGAAGTGGCAAGGGATACCACATCCCACCTGGCTCCACACCATCTGTGCACCTTCATTGCTTCCCTCAGCATCCAGTTTGGGTAACATGCAGGAAATCTCCACTGCTTCCTGCACTTGCCCATATCTTACAGTTTAAGTGACAGAGAGAAGCTTCTTGTACTATGGCAGATTAGGGATAAGATTTTGAAAACCATGAGAAGTGATTCAAGAGTCTAAAAAGCCTTTCCAAAAGTGGCTTAGATTCCCAGAAGCTTAAATGTCATGAGAAATAAAGTAAGACTGGGGGAGTGATGCCTCAAAACTCCTAGACTTCAAAAATATGGACATTTCCCAGATACCACCTTTTCTCTTCACTGTCTTCAGTTATTTTTTATCTGTCCTCCTGCTATCCTCTTGTTTAACCAATCTAATTACCTCTTCATCCTTTTAAGGGAGACTCATCTCTTCACACATATACCCTTTCCTTTAGAACACATGGAATGCATAGAATGGTAGAGTTTGGAAGGGACCTCTGGAAACCAAGTCCAATCCCCCTGCCAGAGCAGGATCACCCAGGGCAGGACACACAGTAACAGATCTAGAGTGGTTTTGAAAGTCTCCAGAGAAGGAGACTCCACAACCCCTCTGGGCAACCTGCCTCAGGTTCCATCACCCTCACTGTTAAGAAGTTTTCCCTCATCATGAAGTCAAATTCCCTGTGTTCCATCTTGTGACTATTGCCTCTCATCCTGTATCAGGATACCCCTGAAAAGAGACTGTCCCCTTCTACTTGGCACCCACCATTCAGGTATTTGTTAACATTAGTAAGATCCCCTGTCTTCTCTTTTCCAAGCTAAATAGCCCCAGTTCTCTCAGCCTTTCCTCGTAAGAGAGATCTTCCAGTCCCTTAATCATCCTCCTATCTCTCTGTTGGACTCTATTATTTCCCAGTCTCTCTTGAACTGGAGAGCTCAAAACTGGACACAATACTGCAGGTGTAGTCTCACTAGGGCAAATTAGAGGTGGAAGACAATGTCTCTTGACCTGCTGGACACACTCTTCTTTATGGACCCCAGAATACCATTGGCCTTTATGGCCACAAGGGCACATAACTTATTGTCCACCAGGATTCCAGGGTCCTTCTCCATGGAGCTGCTTTCCAGAAGCCTGTGTATTTACTAAAAAGAAAATACAGTCTTTTGGATTCAAAGGCTTCTTCCTCCTCTGCAGTCATAGTCTAGAAGCCATAGTTATGCTGGGCCTAGAGAAGTAAAGGAGAAAGATACTGTGGCAATTGACACTTCCAGCACGTGAATTACACACATGAATTTCTCTGGGCACTGGTGAGAGGGAGACACGTGCTCCTTCCACCTGAAAGCCTGGTGCTATGCAGGGATCCACCCCCAGCCAGAACACCAGCTGCAATGCCACTGTCATCTCCCCTTCTGCTGCACCTGTAGGTTGCTGTGAAGAACTGGGAAGCAGAGGCTGCAAAGGGATATGCTGTTCCAGCAGTACAGTGGTTATGCTGCCTGCACCCTACTTGCATTAGATGTTCCCAGGGGCCCCAGGCTCTGCCACACTCTGCTCTCACTTCACACAGAAAGGGCAGCAGGACACTATAAAGCACAAGGCTATTATCCCCGGGTCGGCACAAAGCTCAGCAATCTCCAAACAATCACAGGTTCAGATAATAGAGAGGCCCATTTCTGCAGGCTATAAAAGTATGAAGGAGGGATCTCCTGAGCCAGCACACAACTCAGCCAGTTGGTGAGCTCTCCTAGCCACTGACAGACAGATTCTTTCCCTGAAGCCAGCTGGCTCAGAAGGAGGCAACAACAGTGATGCTCTAGGGCTTCAACACTGACATTCATGTAAGAGAGAGATGGAAAAGACCTAGCAGGTCACCAAGTTCATTTATCTGCCAATGCAGGGAAAGATTTATGTGCCAGGAGTATAACCAGTACACCAACATTTGAAGACTTGTATTTTCACATCAAACCTCAGTGATCAGCTCTCGCATCTGAATAACTGAGGCATCTAGGCCAGACTGATTCAGGTCACTAAGGAAATAACCACCACCTCCCAATTAATACAGCAGTTACACTGCTCAGTTCTGATTTGTACAGTAAGTTCTTTCTGAAGATCCTTAAGAAATTTAATTGGAGAGAACTATTTTACATGGAAGTAATTATTCTGCCAGTATACCCTCCTTTGGCATTCAAACAGGCACCTGATTTAGGATCAGGGCACACAGAGTGTGCATGGTGCTGCTCCTATGTTACACAGGCCAGTCTATGGTATATTAGTACCATAGATTTAGTACTAACACACTACAATTCTCATTCCTCAGATATGGCCAACCTAGGCTTTTCTCACTTCTTCCACTTTCACATGTGCTTAATCAGCTGTTGATCTACAGAATTACTGCCCTGCTGCTCCTAAGAACTGCCCACTGACACATTTACAGCCCTGCCTGAACTTGCATTCCCTGTGCTAAAACAGCCTCTGCTCACAAGTCCATCATACCTGGGGAAAAAGAGATGTCAGATGCACAAAAAGTGATGTGTAGTAGAAGCAGCTCTATAGACCTGTGAGCCTCACCTCCATCCTTGGAAAGCTGATGGAACAACTTATCCTTGGCACTGTCTCTAGGCACATCAAACATAAGAAGGTCAACAGGACCAGTGAACATGGCTTCACCCAGGGGAAGCCATGCTTGACCAGCCTGACAGCCTTTTATGAGGACATTACCAGGTGCATAGATGATGGTAGAAGACCCTTTGAAGGAGCACAAAGTGGTCCACACAAACTAGTGCATTTCACAACACAGCACGAGAGACGTGCACAGATCAGAGCACTGGCAAGCAGCCTGCCCAGTCAGGAACACTGCCCAGGCTACCCCACTCCTTCAGCTCCTCCTGCAAAAGGATGCTTTGCACTAGCAGCTATGGAGCTAATGGACTTGTAAGATAAGGAAAAATTACAAAGATTCTCTACCCGTGCTACATTCCCCTCTACTGTTTACTGCATGCAGTTCACAGGCAGGCTGTACCCTGCCACACCCCTCCTACTGCTGATACCATTTGTTCAGAGCTTCCACATGAAGGGCTACTTTACATATCTATTTCTGCTCCCACTGAAGAGAACAACATGCTATCAGCACATGAAGCTTTGCTCTTTCAAAGGTATAAAGACAGGGAAGGACATGATAAAAAGCATCCCTGCAGCAGTAAATGCTAGTGGTGAGAACAGAGCTAAATGGCAGCAGTTCCCCTTCTGAAGCTACAAGCCTGACTTGAAAAAAGGAAGTAAATTTGCATTCATTGTTTCAGCAAGAGGTGTACCACACACTGAGGATAAAAAGCAAACAGCCTCTTGTAGAGACACTGATCTTATCAAAAAGAAAATGTCATCATTCCTCATCTTAAATTTAAAAAAAATAAAAAAAATGTTTTGCAGGTATTTTTTCCACTATCCAGGGCTCCCAGTTCTCTTTTGAGAAGTTCAATATAACCCGAGATAAATCAGTCCAAACTGAATCAAGTTTCCTCTGTGCATCATTTCTTTATGGCAGAGTGGAATCACTACACATATACAGATCCACACATATGGAAAGTTAGCAAAACTTGCTGTACAACTCTGCCAGGGCACTGCCTTTTGAAACTTTACCATCTTCTACTTACATGTCTTCCAGAAGTTCCTGAACACTGTGAATTGAGTTCTCCCACCTCACCCAGACCATAAAGAAAGAGTGGTTCTCACTGAAACGTCTCACTTCTAAGCCCCTGTTTAGAGTACATGACAAAAAAAAAAAAAGGAAAAAAATTTAAAGCTGCACTTTGTAGAAGTTCTAGTGCCTTCATCTACAGAAACAAGCTGTGCTCAAAAACTGCTTAGTTTACATTATTTCCAAACCACCCACAAGCTCCATGGAATTTGATACAGCAGATATGCATAATACTTGCTGCACTTGAGACTGCTACAGGAGATATGTCTGCTGAATCAGCCTTCAAAAGCCAGCCTAATCATAAGCCTTGGGTAGCATGAAACTGTTCTCATGAGAGCACAACGAATTAAGCGTGCACAAGAAGTCTGCTTCATTAATGGATCCAAGGTATAAGGCTTCACAAACTCACCAGAAGATGATCCATGTGAGGACTGTGGAAGAACTTTGGGTAGGCAGGAAAGGCAAATCAACTGACAGCAAAATAAGCCTCTCATCTGGGCAAGGCACAGGGAGCAGCTGCTCCATCAACCACCCCACTGAACTCATTTCCCAGCAGTGGTTGCAGAAGCAGTTCTGCAAGTCAAAATTTTATAGGCATCAGCAGCAGAAGAAACCTGGCTTTTCCTCTTTCAGTAGCAAAACAAGCTGAAGGAAAATGGTACAAAGCTACAACACAGAAATCAAGCATTTGAAGACCTGGATACCAGAGTGTCTCTTGTGCCAACTTACAGCAGAACTACTTCACCTGCCCATATTCCACATGGTCAGACAGTGGCAATAATCAGCTGTCATCACTAATAGGCCAGTTATGCCTACTGCTTACCTGCCACAGCACCTCCAGTTCAACTACTCACTATGATCAAGTAGGGAGTAGTTGAACTCACTACTTTCTCCTATTGCATCCTTCAAGACAAAATGTATGTCACCTTCAGCCATCTAGAATGCATTTGAACAAGTGCATTAGAATTCAACCACTGGCCTAGGGTCAGTTGACCTCTGGACCCAACTCTTTCTTCTTAGGCTACTAGGGAAGCCCAAATAACTCCTTACAGGCTACTGGTTAACACTGCCTAAGCTGCATTCCACCTCAAGCATACACACCTCACCAGATTCAGCTGCCTGAAAAAACTCTCCAAGGGGAAAAGAAAATCTCTCCATCTTCCAGGGTGTGCTTTACATGCACAGCCAAGCCCAGCATAGCACATTCACAGTGTTTTGGGGAAAATCAGGGCCAGCTGCATGTGCTATTGATGTGACACGAGGCTGTAGCAAAAGAAGGAAAAAAGATCCTAAAAAAAGTACTGATTCACTTGGTCTCAATGGAAATTACCCATTCAATATGGTGTAACAGACATAAGCACCTGCTGATACAGACCAAATGAAAAATACATTTTCTCTCTAGACAAAAGCCAGGAGAAGACAGAAACAGTGGATATGCAAAGGCAAAGAGTGAATTTGTACCTTTTTTGCTTCTTTCTCAGGTATGAAGGAGGATTAAACACTTTCCTTCTTATCATCTTTTATTAATCCAACAAAAATTCAGATTTAGCACCAAGGCTGACATTTCTCAGCTGCTTGCAAGAAACAGCTCTGTTTTATTTCAACATATTTTGTCTGTTTTGAAGAGCACCTTGTTTAACCATTAAAGCTTTGCATCTCTCCTTATGCTACTGTTGAACATCAGGTATATAAGCACAAGACATTCCACAACCATCACACAAAGGCCTGTGGCTTGCTTGTCAAGGAGAGTCTGATAGAGCACTTACACACCCCCTGCTCCCCAACAAGCTGATGCCTGTGTCCCCTGGTCCCACTGGCTGTGAAGACACTGGCTATAGAACAGGTTGGCAGGCAGAGACCTAATTCCAGAGATCTTAGATAGATAGATAGATAGATAGATAGATAGATAGATAGATAGATAGATAGATGGAACATCCTTCTACTTTGCCATGAAGGAAAATAAAATTAGAATATTTTTTTTCTTTTGTAAACTATTCTAATTTATCATCATAGTCCACCACTGTCACTGGCAGTAACCACAGAAGCTCTGTGGCAATCACAGTAACCAGATAACAGCTATCATGTGTCCTGTGTAAGGATGTGTACACAGCTGCATTGCTCCAGGGACAGATTTCTCTAGCTTCTAGTTCTTCCTTCCACCAGAGGAAAAAAAAAGATATACAGTGATATGAGAAGCAACACTAAAGTTTTCACCTTTGTATTGCCAGGTGTGAGAGCTGGCAAATCCATTTTTCTCAGTGTATGTACCTGCACAACAAGATGGCAGCACTCAGAGTGACTTCTCTCCATCCCATTCTCCACCCTGTCACACATACAGCCCAAGAAATATTTTTTATCTTTCCTCTCTGCTTCCAAAGAGCAAGTTATAAGATTACTTTCATTTTCTGTCTCTTTATGAATAGATGGCTTCCCATCACAGCCCTGCATGTTTATTCTAGTAAATTATTCGTCTTATTCTGTGTGGGGCAAATTAATTTCTACAGCAATTCAGCTGCTACTCCATCTACAGCACATATGCTTGCTGGAACAGATGAATTCTGCCATGCAACGTCATCTCTGGTTTTCTTCAGCATTTGCACAGACCTTTCATTCAGATAAAGCTACTCTTCTCCCCTTGATTCCCCCATTCCCTGCCACAACTGATGCTTCTTGGACAGAATATAGTGCTTATTCTTGTGTAAAAAAAAATAAAATACAAAAAGTTGATGCATTCTGTGAATCTAAAACACACTTCACATTTTTCCAAATATTCTCCACTTGATTTGCTCATTCCTAATTTTCACACATCTTTATTGTTATAACTTCCAGACACATGGGTTGTGATGTATCAAATCCCAAAAGAGAAGGGATTTGAATGGAATTATTCAAAAAGCAGGAAATGAAAAATGAGGTCCAATATACACCACTCTGTCACTGTCATTTAGCCACATAGCATCTACTTATTTGTAGATATAACCAACTGTTTAACTGCCTACACTGACCTCCTGAGTGGTAAACAAAGTTATCCAAATGTCACCAAATTATCTCCTGTAAACACAAGACAAGATTTTTCCTGCTCTATCAGAATGTCACAAAATAAACTTGGTTCTTTGTGTAACACTACATTACAAGGTTCATAATGCAAGGAGTTTATGCAATATAAACATCTACAAAATCAAGATCCGCATGCTGATAGGTTTTTTGTCTACTATCAGATGGGAGCTATAGTTTATTTGTTTGCAAAAGTCTGAAATTGAATCAAACACATTGACTTCCTTACCTTGCTACTTGTTTGTATACAAGAACAGTTGGAAAAGTCAGAATGATTTTATGTTTTGCAACATAGTTTATGACCTGAGGTGACCTTCTGGTGTCAGATTTAATAGAGACTGCTTTCTGGGGAGCCAGACAGGATTTCTTCAGTAAACAATTGTCTGCATATACAAGGCACCTTCTATAAAGTTCGACATGTTTAAAAGAACATGGTAGGGTAAATTCAATTGCAAAGGGATACACGAGACTCAAACCCCAGGCTCTGACTCATAGCTCAGAAGCTGAAGTACATTGTGTAACCACAAACCAGCAATTATTGCAGCCACTGCTGGGATACCTTTCTGGTGAGTACAGAGACCTCAAGCTGCCATTTCACCTGTTGTCCTACGACATCCTTCCAACTCTTCTTGCCTTACTGAGACTTTCATTATACTGATACAAGTCTTAGTCATACTGTGGTCCAAGCAGGTGCTGACTTAGTCATACAGCTTTCTCACAACCCTCTCTAGCAGGTGTCTCTTCTAAAAGAGCTACAACAAACTCCCCAAGCATTGAAATTCCCACTTAGACCAAGGAGAAAACTGCCCTAAGAGACACTAGGTCCCCAGGAGAACAGGTCAGGTCTCTGCCCTACCTGTTTTCACAGCAGGACCAGTACATTAGTATATAAAGAGATTAAACTCTTTAAACATCTCCCTGCAACCCCCCACCTGCCTGCACTCACCTATCACACCTTATATTTGAGGGTAAGCTCTACCAGGCAGATGCTACCTTTTGTTTGGCAGTTCTGTTCTTCCTTGAAGCAGAAAAGACACTTTTTGCTTTCTCCTACTTGCACGACGACAACACTGATAGAAAGCCAGCTCTAATTTATCCTTTACCTATCCTTACATTAAATCCTTTGTCTGTGTCCTTCTTACATATTTCTACATACCATCTTAGTGCCTAACACAAACCAGTCCCATACCCACTCCTATTTTGCTCTAGGTTGCATTTCTGAACCTATTTGCAATGCAACAATGAAGGCATTGTAGAAGATGTATTTTAGTGTTTTCCAAAAAATACCATAATTCACTGGTCTCCATGTTTTTAATAGACTTCTCTCCACAGGGAGAGCATGACTCACACTCCCAGTGGGAAAATCGCTCCTGCAGTTGGACACCAGCGGCAGTTCTGGCATCTAACACTAATAGCATTATCAATTTATGACTTCAGAAGCACTACCAGCATCCAGTAGTAGCATCTCTAATATTACAGATGGCCTGTTTGTCTGTTTTTTCCACATGGCCCTCTGTGTCTTTTCTTACTAGTGTTTCACAAGGGCACTTAGCTTCCCTCATGTAACACAGCTTTTAAAATACTCTCTTCAGCTACAATTCCCACAGTAAACAAGCTAAACTATCATAGAAAGCCTATTAAATTATCTGCTCTTACCTCACTACCCACCCCTAGAGATACACAGCTACCTCTCCTCTGAGTAGGGGTCTCAAGTGAGCAGGTCAGGACAGCTCACTCTGCACCACCCAACCTGCAGGACACCACACAAATCACCGCACACACCGCTCAAAATGCAAGGTCCTCTGGGTACTGACTCTCCATTTCTGAACTTGTGAGATGCCAAGGAAGGATAAAAAAAGAAAGGTTATGAAGGCTATGAAAAAATAAAAGGCTTCAGGTCCCAGAACAACCACCCCAGCAACAACACAAGTGAGAAACACTCTGAGCTCTCGTCCGCGTTGTAAGACAACAGATCGAGCACAGTGATCAAAGCAGCACCTCTGCTCCAGACTCAATGGGCTGTAGCCACAGCCACCAGCACTCCCCCACATCACCACTTCAGTATTCACCTCTCCAGGTGGAGGAGGAAGATAAGCTGGAGCTGGAAGCAGCCTCCTTTTGGGCGAGAGGACCCTGTGCAAATAGTGACAGGCAAAGAAAGCATTGCCTACGGGCCATGTCCTGCAACCATCTCGAGCCACTCAGCTTCTTCCCACCACTCCTGTCTTCTGTCCTTACACAAGGAACCACACCCATCAAGTTGAGCCAGAGAACTTCCAGTCACAACAGAAATTCCAACCAATACTGAACACGCTTTGATTTCGACTCTGAAAACCTTTAAAGAAAAAATTAATGACAGTATTTAATTCAGCTAGCCCCTCAGGTACCCTCACGCAAAGGAACTTGGCACACACAGTGGGGTAGCAGGAGTCAGACACCCCCATCTACAACAACTCTCCTCTGGCCCAACCACCACATTTGAAATTCACTACAACCTACTTATTAGATCTGATAACTTAAAATAATTCCCTAATAATTGTGACTTTTAGTTTAAAAGATGTTAGTGAATGAGAAACATAGACATTATTCCTAATTTTTCTCAAAATATTTATAATTTCTCTCTAAAAACAATATATAGTACAGCATTTAATGGAAAAAATATTTGAAAATCCTGTATGTTCTATAGACTGGTCAATAGATTTAGCTCAGCTATGTTTTATGATCTTTTTTACTTCAAGATTTGTGTATGTATGTGGAAATTACTGATGAAAGAATTGCATTTATGTTGCACTGAAGTATAAGTCATGCTGTGATAAAAATGTGTATTTCTTTATACATCAGAGAACCAGAATAATTGGCTATTACATGAGCAATGTTAGATTTATGATTTTCTTATTAATTTACTTTGTTTGGACTTTTTTAACATAAGTCCTTGACTTAAAAGAGATTATATTAATAAGTATGATGCCTAGCCAAACAAAGGTCTAGATCTCACTAGAATTCTTTAAAGACACCACATTTACTGAATTAACTGGTCTTGCAAGGTCTTGTAAATAGCTTGAGTTAACAGAGACAATGCTGGCATTCTGGTTTAGCCTCCAAAATCTCCTGTGCCACCTCTAAATTTCCTTCTCAAATATTCCTAGTGGGAAGAGATAATGAGAGATGGAGGAAGAAAAGGCAGTGCAATCCTACAGACCCTGGAGTGGCCTTGCATTTTTGAAGGAGTTAATACAATCTGGTTGTGAGGTTCATGGGGAAAGTACTGTCCTGATTTCATATTTGCAGTGGATTTGCTGGCAGAGAAACATGTCTGGTTTTTAAATAATGAAAATGTCTTAAACATGTTCTTGTCATTGAAAATCACTTCTTGCAGGAGCCGTTGTCAACATCTACCCACATGTCAAGAGCTAGATGTCATAAGAGGGGGGAGGAAAAAAAAGAACATAAAAGCATTAGGTATTCTAGAAATAATAAATGGAAGTATTCCAAGTCTTTTAAACTGAAACACATTTACTTATGTTAATTCAACATTTTCACTCTGTAAACAAGATAGAAAATGGAAAAATATGGAAGCATAAGATTTTTGGCATTCAAAACAAAATGGTAACGTCAGCATCAAGAGCATAGCCCTGTGTCCCAGGTGAAGTCAGAAAACACATCTCTCCACAATGCTCAATGACTACACTTATTTAAAAGAGTAACTACACTGAAAGATACAGGCTACAAATGTGAAAATGGGTATGGAAAGAGCAGCCAGACACAATGTAACTGAAGCTGAAAACATCAGCATCCAACCTGATGGCAGGACAAAGCAGCAGAGAAGGCAGGCAGAGCAAGGCTAAATTGGGAAGGTGCAAACATGCATTTGCAGGCCAAAGTTTGAGAAAAAGTGAGAAAAGGACCCACAATTTGATCTTTGGCCAATTTAAACTATAAAGGTGGGTTCCTCAGTTGTGAGGTGCATTTTGTAACAGATCAGGTGGGTTCATGCAAAAGAAAACAGGCAGTCTTAGTGAAGATAATATGACAGAACTAAACCAAGTCAATGGTTTGCCAAGGGCAGAGAACATATCACCTTCTATGATTTAGTAACTCTCATGATGTTAGAGCCTGCCCTGATCCAGAAGCCAAGAAACTATGTGACTTGTCTCTTCTTATTTCCATTTCTAACGTTCCTGATTGCAAAGAAAAGACAAAAAAGCAAACTCAACAGTTCAAAATCCTGAAAGCAAATGAAAAGGTCCTCAAAAATCATCAGAGGTGTTATGATTTTAAGCAAGCTGATTTTAAACCTCTGGCACAGAATTATTCAAGCCAACCATCAGCAGTGGTTTATCTGCTTTCTGAATGAATCACAGCTATTTATAAAGACAGTGAAAGTTGTTTTGAATAACAGGAAAAAGAGCCAACAGTGAGGGAGACATAAAAGATCCAACCACCTATGAATCATTTGAAGGTATCCCCAATGCACATAATTACCATCCCCATGAAGCAACAGTCATTGCAATTAAGTATTGTTTGGTTTAAATCAGTTACCTGGAATGTCTTCTGATCAGGCCTGTTCCAATTAACTAGCACATACTTATTACCTTAATCATGCAGTATCAGTTCAAAGCAGCATAGTACAGCTTCACCTTGAAAGCAATCAGCCTAACATTTGGCAACCAAAAGCAATAGCCCTTGAGTTTCCAAATGACAGAAAACTGATATATAAGTATAAAGCATCATTACATTGTCTTCTCTCCTTTGCCTTTATTTCTACAATTCTACTCACGTAATTCTTAAAGCTGCTACCAGTTGAAAGAGATCTGTTTAAAAACAAAAGAGAGATTAAACACATAGTGAATGCCACACGTTGTGCTGCTCCTTACCAGGAAGGTACTGGGAAGAACATTACATACACAAACAGCAGGACAGGGCTTAACACTTCCATTAGAATTTCATTTATAAAAACAGGAATTTCTGCATTCACCTTTCACACAACTGGCATGTCTCAGCTTTAAACACACTGTGCCATACTGGAAGTTAAATTTGAGTTAGATGCTGGTATGATGCATACCTTGTCTGTCTCTGAGTTTTAAGGGGGTTTTGTTCATTTGAAACCAAAAGTAATCCCATCTTTTACATCAAGAATTTAATTAAAGAACATATATTAAAATTATTTTAGAAAATGTTATATAGATGGAATTTTCATTGCTGGGCAGTAGAGATGTAGGGTTTTCAGACATACAAAAATGTCTAAATTAACATAAAATTAGGCATTTCAATGGGTACTTTTATATTGGTTTTAAGTTACATTTTAAAAAATTAAAAAATCATACTTTTTTTAAACCCCACCCACTTATCAACAGCCCTTTTCCCTTCAGGTAACTTCAGTCCTAAAGTTCTCAACCTGAACTTCAGATAGCATCTTTTAAGTCCATCACAACAGAGATTTCTTAAGCTTTCTCCCAATAATAACATTTTCATAATCTCCCTCATTTCATGTGCAGCTGCTGCTTACATCATTTTAGAAGTGCAATGATGGACAAAGGTATCCAACACAGCCTTCCACGTGGAAAGCAGACAGCACCAAGATACACTGACATGCCTGCCCACCTGAGGTAACTAAGCCACTAGAAGACTGAAGCTCTGTTGCCTTTGTTATCTGAGCTGGCTAATTTTAAACTATCTCAAATATTCCTACACAGCACTACATATTTTAGGAGAGCTTACCTCAAGTCTTACTGAAAGGCACCTTGCTTCTCACACTCATGTGCCTCCAGAAAAGAAGACTCAGCACCTTTGATAAATGTTACCCTAAGTTCCTTGACCTCAGCTCTAAACACAGTCATCACTGCCAGATCAACTCCCAGCAGCTGCTGACCGTTCATAGGGCTGTGTTCTACCTCACATAAATTTGGTGCAGATATCAGGACAGGCCTTTTCCACTCTTCCACTTCAGCTTATAAAAATCTGCAGTCAAAATACACGTCATCAAATTTTATTTTCTAGGGGAACACACGGTCCTTCATGTTCAAGAGCCCTGCTCTGTGGCACCACATAAAAGACTAAACACTCTGGGCTTATTAAAAAAAAATATATAGTAAAATCCAGCAGGCCTTCAAATTCCTGCCTATGATTAACAAACAACATAAGAATACATTATTAAAAAGAGAGAGACATCAGTTACAGTAATCAATTTCTGTGACTACTGGTAATTCTCTGCATAATCCAGCCTAGTGAGGTTTCCATGCAGCTTTCCCTGCAGTGTGGCTGAGAGCTGCCTTCACGCATTAAACACTGGAGACACCCGTGGCAAGAGACATTGATTCTTCTTGTTTAAAAGCTGGTTGCTCAAAAAGCCCCAAAATTCACTAAATGCTAAACAATTAGCAACTGAAAATCAGCCCTATTTAACATGTCTGAAGTTGAGCCTTCAATAAACCTGGACACTCAAAATCATTATTTCTTTGAAGGGGGAGTATGGGGGAAAAAAGTTAAAAATGACTTTATTTACCTATACTCTTCAGTGAGGCAAAATCCAGACCTATTGAAAACAAGCTCCCACTGTTTTCACCCTGAGTCTTTTCTAGAACAGGCATTTAATTCTTTCTTAGTACCTCTCCTTATTTAGTGCCTTTACAGTAAATGTGGCCTGAATTCAGTTAGTCTCTTGAGGCTGCAGCTGACCCAGGCTACCACCCCTACAGACCTCTAGCTGCTCATCATCACTCCCTGATGATCACCCAGCATGACAGCACTGTGCTTTCAACACAAAGGCAGGTTTGCTTGTGGTTGTTGAGATTCGTAAGAGCAGCATTTTTTCAATGTTTATATTAATTTAGGTCATTTTGAAAGAACCAGGTTAGGGAGCAACTGTGTGTGCAGTTAAGCTCATCAATTTGGATGGAGCATCTTCTGTCATGAAGGCCACGCCAAAGCAACGGGGGAGTAAATCACAGAATGCCAGGGGATGGGAAGGACCCAGAAAGATCATCTAGTCCAACCCCCTGCCAGAGCAGCATCACCTGGCCCAAGTCACCCAGGAACAAGTGTCAGGCAGCTTCCTTAGCACACTCGACTGCAGGCTCACAGCACACCGCACACACTCCGGGCTGGCAGAGTGAAAACACAGGGATTCACCTTTGCCTTGCTTGCTCTTGAGCCTGTGCCATCCCTCCTTTGTACCCTGGCCAACATCTGCGTGGCTATGAAGTGAGCTGTGTACAAAAGCTGAATGAACTTGAACATGGAACATTTTTGTGACGGGGCAGTGTCCCCTGGGTAGCCCAATTCCGAGAGCATTTCTAGCTATGCAAGCCCTACCTAGGAGAAGATGGCAGCATTTCAAAGGTACCCGGGTGCCCACAAGCCACAGGCAGCAGCTGTGCTGATGCTCTGCACCTGCAAGAGTCCTGCTCCTGCCCCGTGTTCACCACCCTCTCCGTGGTGAAGACACTCCAAGTGCACCCGTGTGCAACCCACCTACAGATTCTACAGATCCAAAGTCAGTAACCAACGCTCATTTACACCACTAGTAGTGTCAAAGTTCCTGCCCCTCTCAGGAAAAGTATTTTAAGGAACATATTGCCACATACATGTATAACTGCATTAGAGGACTGGCATCACATCACTAAAAATATCCAGTAATTTTAAATCAAATTATTTGATCACGCCACTTGTTCAGTAATTATGCATCTGTAAAAGACTTTCTGCAAGGCAGCTGATTTACTACAGTACATCTTTCAGGTTAAAAAATTAACAAGATACTATAGAAGAGTATATTAAGTGCATTAAAGAGATCTAGGAGAGATACTACAAAATACCATGAGAAATTAGCATCCATCTTTCTCCTGGGTGTCAGCAAGGACTGGTGCCAGGCTTCACACTAGTCAACACTTCATGAGCTACAATGATGATGAATTGAGTAGATAAAACAGGAGAAAAGTCACAGAGATGAGAAGAGGTTCACTTAAAGGATGTTTGGATAAAAGGAAGTGCTAAGGTGCAGACCAATGGACAGAAAATGTAAGGGATCTAGCCTATCATTATGCACATAGAGGATAATCATGAGTCAGTTCAGACAGCAAGTGCACGAGCTACTCAACATGAACTCTCATTGTGATACTGCAGCAAAAAGAATTAATTTGAACCTTGAATGTAATGAAGAGAAGCAGGTAAGTGAATTCTTATCTGTAGTACTGAGAGCATTGGAGAGACCAATACTGAAATACCATCTAATGCTTCTGGCATCTGATGTTCCTAAAGGGAAATCAAAAAATTGGAAGGAAAACAGAAAATTTATGCAAATCAAGTCTGCAAAATAGACTTGTCTGCAAAAAATGTCCTCCAGTAAGAGTCTTAAAGAGGTCACTCTGATTAGCTTAACAAAAAGAAGACATAGCAGTGTCTTGAATAAAAGTATTTTCAGAGGGAGAAACAAAAAGATACTGAAGGGCTTCCCAACCTACCAGGTCAAATCACAAAGAGAATCTCTGCCTAGAAAATTAATTCTGAAAACAACCCCCCAAAAAAACCCCATGGCTTTTGGAGAAACAACACAAAACCCACAACAGTGAAAATGATTACCCATTACAGTAATCTCAGAAGCTTTACTGAATACTTTATATTTTCCTCCAGGTAAATACTTAAATTTTGGAAGATATTTTGGTCAAATAAAAGTCAGACACTAACCACAGTTTTCAATTTCAATAGAGAGATAACTGGATAATAAGTAATGGCTGAATCACCCGGTGAAATACTGTGGCTAAATCCAAGGCTTTACAAAATTATATCACCCTCAGCAACAAATCTCCTCCCTTTCCTGTACACATGTAAATGTAAAACATGCAAATTACAAATGCCATCAATTCTTAAAATGATTCTTGAAAACACATCTTTAATTTGCTGTGTATTTTACTGCTGAGGACAAGACAACTAAAGAATTTATCACCTTAGCTACCTTGGTTATATCATTTCATTCAGACAGTGTTATCTCCTTGTCTCCCACACAAGAGTCACGCTGTTATCAAAGTCTTTCTCACTAAATAATTATTTCCTTTTATTATTTCTTCTGGCTGGTCAAAGATAAGGGCTTACAGTGAGCTTGATTAGAGTTGCAAACAAATAAGAGTAATACTAGAGCAGACATAACTAAGCTGAAGTAATCAGCACTATTAATAACCTTTTGATTTTTAATCAAATACAGCTCTGACTTTTGCTGCCACTTTGCTTTACATCTTCTAAACTACAGAAGAATTCATATTTTAGAAAATACTTCTCAATATGCCAACCCTTTTATTCTCTTGTTTGCATTTTGTTCCTTTCATTTAGTGGAGCGTTTTAAAGTAGAGGAAAAAAAATAAACCACAAATCTTCTATAAATAATAAAAAAACAAACCAGAACTGCACTTTATACTGCCTTCCCTGGTGACAAGACTTAATTACACATCATAGTATGAAATTTTGCATGTTTGGGTTTGGTTTTTTTTAATCTACTGAGATTCCTGAAGACATTAAAATCATATTTACTAATACCCAGGGGTTTGGGTTTTTTTTAATAAATAATAAAACCAACAACAACAAAACAAACCCCAGATTGAAACATATAGCTGGGGCAAAAAAAGTGCATATAGTGTCCAACAAAAATTATATCCAAAAATAGTAATCTACCATGGTAAAGCCTTAACTTGCACTGCAGACAGCACCACCCAGCAGCATCCATCCCTCACCCAGGGCAATACTAATGCAGAGGCAGCCAGGCATTCTGCTGTAGTGGGCAATGTCCCTGACAGAAAGAGCTAAAAACCACTGCCCAGCTTCCTGTGCTTTTAAAACACAAGTACATCATCTCCTGATGCTCTGCACATCCCAGACAAGGGAATGCATCCAAAGCACCAAGTATATCCTACAGCCAACAGGACAGTTTAGTCTACTCCTAAGAGAAGAAAAAATTCAGTGGTTTTGTGGTTTGTGATCTCCACAAGTTGAGGTTTTTTTCTTTCCAAATACTCTTTTTTTTTTTTTTTTTCCTATGCAAAGTAATTTTCCTATGAAAAAAAAAGAAATGCAAAATACATGTATAAACAATCTTTTTTCTGTCTGCATTGCTAGCTTACAAATGAGGCAGCTGAACGTTGCTTGGTGCATTCTGAGTTCACTGAGACACAAAGGTTTCGTGGTAGGTCTAGCTGCACATCTGGGCTTTCAGTGCACAACACTCTGCCCAGCTCCAGCACAAGCACAGCCTGCCCAAGGAACAACCTCCTGCTCTCAGGTGCCCCAAGGAACAGCTTTTCCATTTCCAAGGACACATTTGCAACAGTAGGAACAAAAGTTAAATTACCCACTGCTAAGTTTTTGGGTTTTTTCTTCCTTCACCATTTATTTTCTACAACAATCAAGACCGTGAAAAGTAAAATAATAATTTACAATAAAGAGTTTCTTCACACAAAAAGTTCTCTTTTCCAGAAGAACTGTGTTGTGCCTTCCATCACACTTAAAAATAGACATCAGTGTGAAAGGTGCAAATCACTATGCTAAATGCAAAAGGGAAAAGAATGTTTGAAACATAGTAAATATTTTCCAGAGTTTTCAACTAGAGAATTCCTTTCAAAGAGAAAATACAAAGATTAAGAAAACAAAAAATTAGATGTGTGTGAAGTATTGGCCCTTCCAGATTTGAAAAGACTGAGCTGCTTCTCAAAATACCCAAAAAGAGATCTTAGTAAACAACATGCACCGAGATAAACTAGTCCCTTTTATTTGCCAATTTTGTCTCAACCTTATGAGTTATCAAATTAAATAGTGATTCTTATTTTCATTTTAAGATGGCTTTAGAAGGTAATGAGGGGCTGGGCAGGTTTTCTTTTGGTATGCCCAAAATTTTCCTTAAAATGCTGTGCTGATCAGGTGTCCAACAACCTCACGCTCATAAAACCTTTTCTAAAGGCATCTTCTAACCCCATATTGAAATAAATCTATCAAGAACCAATTCACAAACCTCCCCTCATTCACTTTACTTCCCAAAAAAGCCACACATCTGTTTTCACAGCTGGAAATGATTCAACCATTGGTAACCAGAGAAAAGCTCCAGTGTGTTAAAATATTCTAGCCAAAAACTGGCACTCCAGCAAAGGCAGTGAGTATGCCAGCACCATCTGAGCAGCTGCTACAACAACCTTTATTTATACTGAAAGGGCATGAGATATCCTGATGCTATTACTACTAAACCAGCAAATCTTATTGGAAAGACACCACTGGTTGCAAATGGACGATGCAGAAGCACAAGATGCGTTTTCCCAATCAAGCAGATTACACTGATGTGAGAACAGTGCTGAGCAATAATCCACTCTCTACCCTCTTTTCTGTAACATTCTGCAGGGCTCAGCTTCTGGAAGAAAAAAAAAAAAAATTCCTTTATAAATTACTTTTAATACAACTGTTATTACGAGTGTCAGGAAAATCAATTAACAATGCTGCCCTAACTCTTTAGGAAAAAAGGGACTTAGATAAATAGAAAAAGATTATGCTATTTCTTTTACAGCATTATTTTTATTCTGTAAGTGACATCAAAGAGCCACAACCCCCTCCCTTTCTTTTGGCTTTGACATCACACAAAGAGGAAAGTATTCCTTTCACTGTTTCTTATATAGCTGGAGTATCCAAGCTTCCACACACTGTTATCACTTTCTATCCTTGAATATGAATTATTTTAATCCTCCAGCAATTAACAGTCTTTTGGATGAAAACAAAAAAAGGCTAGAAGTGCAACCTTACTTTTGGTTTGCTAATTTATTTGGTCAGTAGTTTGTGTACTCATTGTTTCACATGACAAGTATTTCAATGTATGCACATCCTACTTACAATCTTTTTTTTTTTTACCATTATATGTATTAATCCTTTTTTTTTTTTTTTACAATCCACAATTACAATCCACAATGTTTCCTGTCCTTAGGTATCTTTCCTGCATGGCTTTGTGTCACTGCAATTAGTTTTGCATTTTAATGCACTACCTATTAATATGATCACAAGGCTTTTTTTCCTTGGGAGAAGAGGAGGAATAATTTTTTATTTGCAGATCTGTTTAACGAAGAAAGAGACTGAACTGCCAATAAACAACACTGTAAACATTACCAGCTTCCCTTGATGCCCTCACTGCTTTCTTACCCCTACTGCCATCATTACCATCAACACCTGGAGTGCATTGGGAGTGCAACAAATACTGGACAAACAAGAAGGAAGCAACATCTCTGTCCTTAAAATGCATCTAAGGCCCCAATCCAACACACCACACTTTCATTCATTTTAAACCCTTCAGCAGCTCCCTTGAATTCAAGTGTTTACACCTGAGAAGTTCAGTGGTTTGCCAGATCAAGGCCTAAGCAAACTCTGAGCACACAGAGGCAGCAGAGTAACTCCCATGAATAAAAAGTCAAAGTTCAGCTTATACATCAAGTCACAGGGTGCTGGAGGACTCAAGAAGAAACTGAAAGCAAATGGTTGAAGTGAGTTCTTGTTGGAGAGACACCTGTGACGTGGCCAATTGCTCAGTCCAAGGACCACATGAGAACTGTGGCTATGTTTTATGAAGCCTGACACTTGTGAAACAAGTCCCAGCAGCTCTTCAGGAATCTTTCCTACAACAGATGCCCCTTCTAAGCTTCAAAAAAGCCTTGCTGCAAATGCAGAGTGTCAGAGCATTCAAATCCTGTCCCTGTCCATGAACCTTTCTCCAGAAAAAAATAATTAAAAAAATAAAAAAAATATTTTTT
>JAOEGS010010389.1:0-26305 GCA_025447755.1 Corythornis vintsioides
AGGGGGGTTGGACTAGATGATCTTCTAGGTCCCTTCCAACCCCTAATATCTATGAATCTATGAATCTATGAATCACTGTGAGGAATACCAACACAGTGTATGTGCTCTTCATCATCCTCATAGTAATCTGTTTGACAATGGCCAGGATGCAAACCACTGCCGATGTGGAATTAGCTGACAGCACCTTCCCTTCCCTCAGTCAACACTTTGATACCAGTGAAAAAGATTAAGACCACTAAAGCTCTTAAAGCAACTGAGCTAAACTGATTAAAAGCTGAAAAAGAAATAGAAGAGCCGAATCTGGTCTATACCCAGGCATGTATCAGGTGTTGCCTACAGGGCCCTGATCTCTATGGGGAAATTAATGAATCTGTAACAAGGTGATTCAAATGTGTTTCGAGGGCATTCAGTTGTATGCTGGATAATCTTCATTCAAAGTGTTTTCACTACCTCCAAGCTGAAAACCCTACATCTTTCCCTCCCTCTGCCTCTGCTCCACCTTCACATGCCAAGAAGCTGCGGCTTCCCTGGCACAAATGCAGGTCAGGGCAACAGGGCTCTGTCAAGTGTATTGGGAAAGAAACAGGCACCATAGTAAAATGCCAGCATCTGCTGCGTGTTACTGGTGTAATGTAGTACACTCAAGGATGTTACATTTCACGCAGAGTTTGCACTAAGAGAGCCACATTTCAAATCTCTCTTATTAGTGGCCACAAGAGTGCGGGTTGATTTCAGACTGCTGGGCAATGATTTACATGAGAAGATACTCAACAAGCCTTTTCTACATAAGCAATTACAGGAAAAAGCTGCTGTCTTGGCCCAATTAATTTTGTCTCTAGAAACCACCACTGAATAAATTAATATAGCTAGGATTAGAAAAGAAGGGAGGGTGACCAAGATATGGTGCAATGTCTGAAAACTTCACTTTGCTGGCTGTGACCTGAAGGAATTCTGCCCATGTTTTTTTACTAATCCTATTAGCCAAGATGAGTAGGTTGCGTGCCTGATGAGGAATGATCCATGGGAGGAAAAGAGAACACCTCTTGAGAAATTCTCTTCCAAGTTAAAACAACCTGAAATCCTGTCAAAGCAGTTTTACAACTACAGTCACTTTTCAACATGAAACTCCTTAACGCCCTAAGGAAAGGAACATGGTCTCTGGGGAAATGTTTTTTACCTTCTCCCTTCAGACTTTCAGAGTACTCACAACATCAGCTAATTGTCCTCCTTTATCTCCTGAATTATTCTGGCCAGAGGTAGATACTACCATCATGCCAAGTAGCACTCCCATGACTAAAGATCATCTTTATGTATGGATTGCTTTTCATCTGGGGAAACCTCAGAGCAGTCACACAGACTGGAAGACTGAACCTGGCTCCCAAGGTGAAATCAGCCAGCACTGAAAAACAAAGCATAAATTCCCAGGCAGCAGCAGAGCAGTGCCAGTCAGCAACTGATGAAATCAATGTTCTCCCACACTAGAATTTAATCCTGGCATCCTAGCATTTCTTATGAACTGCTCTAGAATACTCCCAGTGCCTGTCTACCTTACTAAAATTTTTAAGCAGGCATTTCTGGCATTGCAATCATCACGCTGCAATGTTAGTTTGGCACCAATGCAACAAAAATCATTCTCCCAAGCAAACTGTTGGCACCAAGTTCCACAGCATCCAAGCACAAAGCAGTCACACCCAGATTATACACAGGAAGGTGTGATTTAGGATCTCAACATGTTGCCAACCAAACAAAAAAAAATCAACCAACCCAACAAAAAACACACCCCAAACTAAAAAAGAAGCAGCGAAGATGTCTTGCAGCAAGCACAAGATTAATTGCAACTATCCAATGGTCTCTCCCTATGGCCTGACATGGTGCAGGAAGCTGACAGAGCACATGGCAGTAGCCAAAGGATGGAGTGGCAGAGAAAGGTGTGTCCTCCCTGGCTCCAGTGGGCAGTAATAGGGAGTTCCCAGGGAAGGAAAACTGAGTTGCAAATGCAGAACAGGAGAAAGACAAGCTCCTGGAAGCTTTGCACACAAGAGTTAGCATGAGGATGGCTTCCATCCTTCTTTATACTCACATTTGCATTTCTGCTCCTTCCAGCAGGTACAAGAGCAGAACTAGCCCTGGCTAAGTGGAGGGGCATTACCTGGGGAACAGGAATGAAGCCACCTGCCAATCAGACAATGTAATAAGATAAAATTCAGACCAAACAGAAAAGATGGACATTTGGACATTATCTCAGGCCACAAGTTCACTGTTGCCACATGCAAGGACTCCTTGAAGGTAAATGACCTAGCATGTGCATCCACCTACTTTATGAGCGCTGGTTTACTTGTAACCATCCCCAGTATGACCAGATTTGGAGCCAGTCCCTTTGAAGGCTCCCGTGTTTGCTCTTAGTCAGGTGCTGACATTTTTTTATTGTATATGTGAGCACTATTAACCAAAAGAAGGCCCAGTCCTGCCTGGCAATGCCCCTGCTCCAAAAATTAGGAGTCTCAAGAAAGCTAGAATATAATCCACTCAATGGATTAAAACAGGTAAAAAAAGCACCACTCGACACAGATCTACTGTGGTAATTCAAACAGCCAAGAAAACCCCATGGTCTGCCTTGGCCTGATCTAGAAGTCAGGTCTAGAGAGCTCCTGCTCCAACCGATCTGATACACTCTGCCGCCCTACCTGCCCAGCCGGTGTAGGTGGTGCAGTCCTGGGGGTCGGCGGACTTGAGGCCCCTCTCCATCTGCTGAAGTAGCTCCCTGATTTTGTTATTTAGCCGCTGCGTGAATTCGGGGGTCAGCTGGGAAGAAATTAAACAAACCCCAAAGATGAAAACAAAGTAGGCGAGCGAGGGCTTGGTCAGCTGGGGGTACCCAGAGGGAGCACAACTAAGGAACTACGAGAAACCCTTGGGTACCTCAGAACTAGACTGGCTCCCAGCTGCCTACCTCGGCTTTGCGGCCGGGGCAGAAGCGGGCCCTTGCCGGCTTCAGCACAGCGTCCGTCCAGGAAGGGCCCGCTCCCACCCCAGCCACCTCGCCCCGGCCCCACTCACCCTCCCAGCAGCATCGAAGTAGCTGGTGGCTAAAGACTTGTCATAGTCCGCGTAGGGGTTGGGAAGCGCCCGCTGAGCCATCATGGTGCTGCCGGCTGCGCGTCCCTGCGATCCGCCCCGGAAGGGGAGGGGGTAGTCGCCGTAACTCCCTTGGGCAGGCTGGGGGCTGGACCGAGCTCTTGGGGTTAAAGGAGCCTCGCAAGGGGACCGCTAGGGTTTAGAGAGTTGTTTAGGAGCCTTTTGCGACCGTTCCTGGGGTTGGGTTTAGTGGCTCCCTTCCCCTCCTTTTCGTTTTCTTTTTTTTTTTTTTTTTTTTTTTGGTTTTGGGTTTTTGGTTTTTTTTTTGGGGTTTGTTTAGGTTTTGGGTTTGGTTTTAATTTTTTTTGGGCAGTGGGCAGTGTTTTTGTGTTTTGGTTTGTTGGTGGCTTTTTTTTTTTTTTGTATGTGGTTTTGTTTGGCTGTTTTTGTTGTTTATATATTGTTTTGTTTGTTGGGGTTTTTTATAGGTTTGTTTTTGTTTTGTTGTTTTGTTTGCTTCTTTTCCCTTCTCTGTTTCTGATCCTGGAGGTTTGAGGTGTGCTGTGTGGCTGGCTCTGTGGGTCAGGTAGCCCTGTGGGGTTTAGAGTCTCTTGCAGTTGGCCATGGGAATTCTGAGGCCTGTGGGATTGGGCACCACATTGGTCTGCCCTGTGGGGATGATGGTCCCATGGATATGGTCTCCAGGTGGTGGCAGAGGGTCAGTCCAAGGAACATGTGTTTCCCTCCAGCAGCAGTAGTTCCTCAGTTTGGGTGGGGCTGGGCCTCCATGAGGGCCAGAGGCTCTTGCTGGCTGTCCCCTGCTTGAGGCATCGTGTCTCACCTGTGCTTGCTGAGACATGTTTTCCTTGTGAGCAGAGGGTAGGTGAATTTCTGAATGCAGGTCTTAATGCCTTTATGCTTGGTGCAACATTGTGCCAGCTACCCTTATCCTGACCTTGTAGGTCTGAGACAGGTTGTGACATCCTTCTTGGGATCTGGCTCGCTGAAGGTGCAGTTATAGGTGCATGGTTATATGGCTCTCTCTAGTACTTCTAGTTCTGCAGGCTTGCTTCTGTGTCCCTTGGAGACATGCAAGTGAGGTGGGGCTTGACGAGGCTCTGTGCAACCTGCTCCAGTTGAAAGTGTCCCTGCTCTCAGCAGGGCAGTTGGACTAGATGGCCTCTAGAGGTCCCTTTCAACCCAGACATTTCTATGATTTCTATCATTTCTTGGGGAAGCACAACTGAATATAGCTAAGCTTGAAGCACTTTTGGCTTGTAAACGTTGTAAGTGCAGTGACACTGTGTCTTGTACAAGCAGAATCCGTCTGTGTGGTTTAAGGGAAACAGCTGCTCTAAGAGTTTACCTCTTGAAGGTGATTGAGAACACCCATGGGAATACATTAGACCACTGCATTTATGTTTGTATTCTATTCTGTCCATATGCCCATTCCTTATTACAATCTGTAAAGTCAGAGCTCAAATAAAATAAAAATAATTATTGCAGGAGATGGTGGGAAGCAAGCAGAGAAGAGGGAATACCAATTATATTGGCTTTCAATTCCTTTTTTCACTTGGCTCTTCCTTTTTTAGTGAATTTCAATCATGTGTCCATTGCCTGGTGTTCAAGGCAGGGAGACAGACTGTGAGACTTTAATAGTTAGAGAGGCAGCTTTACCACCAGGGAAAATAATGTGGGATATTCTAATTACAGCCAAATTCACAGCCCTGTATTATGGTGTTCCCTTCCATCTGCAGGTCAGAAGAAAACCTGCTGCCTGCCTTCACCCAGACACAGTTCAGTATTAACATCCAGCACAGGGCACACCATTTCAGCTTCAGAGTCTTTCTTTTATCTTTGATTCCTCACATTTATTTTTTTTTTCCTTTAGATCGCTTAAACATGTGTCTCCCAAATCACCCTGCCTGTTCTCCTTGCCCACCCTGCCAAGGAGTTGTGTTTCAGTATGTTTTTGTTTTTTAAGGGTTGTGGTTGCTTGGGCTTTGTTGAACCTGTTTCTGCTGAGGCTAAATCCAGAGTATCTCACTTTGGCTGTCACCCAGAGCCCAGGTAAGCAACTCACAACTCCTTAGTAGCCATGTAGAGCAGGGAATTAAGGAAGGAAATGAACCTGAGAGGGAAGTTGCTCCTGTGTTTTTAATCCCAATCACTTTGGGCTGTTTTAGGGTGGGGGGCTTGTTTTTTTACTTTGTCTGAAGAGGGTCATACTGCATTCAGTGGGGAAAAAAAAAATAAAAAATCTGTTTAGAGCACATCTAGAGATGACTTGTGTATGGAAGCAGCTATTGGAATAGACGGAGAAAATGGTGAAAAAACAGGCTCCAGTAGCCTTCCTGGCAGTCCTGTCACAGTTAGCCCTAGAAAAATCTCTTTCTGAAGTCATTTGCAATCAGTGGTTGAAAAGATGTCCCAAAATCTATCTACCTGTGAGGAAAAGAACAGTGTGTTGTATTCTCTGCTTCACAGCATTGTCTGAAAGACAAATCCTTACATATTTTTAGCAGCATAAGGATCCTGAATGGTAGCATGTCTGTGGGTTACATGGATAAAAATGATGCTTCACAGTCTTCCCCAAAAACCACCCCCGCATGCCTGGGTGCTTGTTTCCTCTTCAATCCAGTGAGGACCTGAATCCAAAATCTCTGCCAGATGTTACAGCTGTCTACTTGGCACCCTGCCTGAGGACATACTGAAACACCTCCTACCTAAGAGGAGATTCCTCCTCCTGGGGTCACCGTCCTTCACTGGCTGTAGGCATCCATCAGTTCCATAAACTCACCTGCTACTGATCTCCAGTCAGCAGATGCCCAAGTTGCTCAGTGCAGATGTGGATTTAAGAGTGGCTTTCCAAACCAGTGGTTTGGCATCTACCCCTCTCAGTAGCCTCCTCTCAGGGTCAAATTGATCTCCTGCAGGGGTCTCCATGCTGTGGACCAGATGGGCTTGGCATGGTAATCCCATAATAATAAATGTGAGGGTTGCTTGTTCTGCCTTTGCAACTGCATGCCACACGTGGGAGAGTGTGGAGAGCAAGGATAAGGTGTCCTTCATAGCCCTGTCAGATAGAAAAGGGGATTTGGGAGGCTGTGTGGAGAAATGCACCCCAGAGCATGGTCAGCGTTGCCGGGTGTGAGAATGTCCTGGAAAACAGTACACACAGGCAAAGCACTTGGGCACTGGGAGAGGTTTCATCTGCTGAAAACTCACCCAAGGGATGTCTCTGTGTTTACAGCAGTACTGCCACACCAGAGTTTATGGGCAGTTAGAAGATGTATTCTAAGTTGTGACATCCCTCATCTCTGCTTTGTTTTCGTTCGTTTTGTTTTGGGTTTGGGTTTTCTTTTTTTTGTTTGGTTTTTTTTTTCTGATGGATTCTTTGTGTTCAAGCTTCAGACAATAGAGTAAAAGTGAGAAGCTTCCCAGCTGTATTTATTAACCTCTCTAACACATTATTTATACAGTATCAGCATGGCTGAAGATGCACATATATAGGATTCATGTCCAAAGTGTCCTATGACATATGAAAGAGGCAGGTTCAAAATGTTATCCTCTTTTAAAATAAGAATTTTGAATAGTGAGTGTTGTTTCAGCTGTAATGCCATGTATAAACCCAGAGTCATGTTAGAAACATTGCTATTCTTTAATATTAGAGCCATGGCTTATTCTTTGTGATACCAGTAAAAACTTAAACCTTTATTAAGAGATTGAAGAACTCGGTGCCATTCTGAAGCTAAGTATGCTTGCTTTTGGAAGGTTAGTCAAGTATTATACCGTAGCATAATGACAGTAAAAGTTTTCATTTTATAAGGCTAGCCAGATGAGGGGAAAACCATCTTATTTATTGGTTCTTTTCTTCCAATTCACACTAAGCATGATTTCAGATTGTATTGAATGTTTTTATTTTAATGTCCTGAATGAAGAGAGAAAATGTTGAATATTGGTCACAGAAGCTAAACTAAGCTAGTTGATTATATCAGCTGTGGCACAGCTCACCTATATCCTTCCTGCATTTACTGGGGCCAGATGGTAAGCTAAATATTTGGTACAAACCAGTCCTGACTTTGTACACACAGAGTGGTGGGCTGTGAGCTAGCAGCCTCCATCCAGATGGCAGAGGTGAATGTATGAAAACACCATCTCACTGCTCACTTGCAGTCAAAAGAAGGTAAGTTGTTACTAGGAGAAGAAAAGAGCACAAAACTAAGGCTACTGTTATGTATCTTGGCACCTGCATCTCAGATACTGTGTTTAGTTCTGATCTCATCTCAAACAGGATAACAGAACTGGGAGATGTTCAAGTTACAGAGCTAATAAGGCCAAAAACCCCTCCTCATCCACTGTGTAGACTGGCTTAAGTAGCTAGGCTGGGACAGATTATCCCACCTGGGAAAGAGACCTCTGAAGGCATCTCTCTTCAGAGATGCAGCCAGATGTCTGGGAAATCTTCAACAGTGTCACAAATGAGAATGGGGGGGTGACACACTGGCTTTCAAAGCTACCAGCCATCACTCAAATAAATGCCAGACAGGCGCTCAAAGGTGAAGGAGATTATTCTTCTCATTAAGCTATAGCAGATTGTCAAGTAAAAAGACACCACTGTGCTTGTGCACAGGAGGTGTCCGAGCCACCAGCTCCCTCTGTGTTAGGGGATGTTGCTGTGTACATTTGTGAGTATACTGCCTGATCAGCAGGTGTGGAAGGTGGTATTGGAGGGTTTCATCTGAGCTGGTTGTGTTCCTGATACCATGTAGTTTTATTTTTCTTTATATTAGCCTGGGAAGAGCAGTTAATAGCTTAACACTTTTTGCAATGATCTGTCTCCATGTTAGTAGGAGCTGCATCCCACTAAAGCTACCAACGTATCCCTCCCTGATTGTAGTGTAGCTGCAACTTGTGGTGCTGTGGCTTTATCCCGCCTTTTTGAGGCTCAGCCACTAGATGGCCCTTGTCACACAGGCAAGAAGGTAAAGGAAACCTGCTTTGCTTGGCACCCAGGGCAACAGCCATGCAATGCTCAGGGCGGAGTGTGTCGCTGTTTTCTTTTGTGAGTAATTAGGAGAGATGACTGGTTCTGTGCATCAGCAAAGAAAACCAGTGAGAAAACTCCTGAAAGCTGGACGAAGCACCATGTTTTGGTGATCGAGTCACCTGGAAGACAGTAAGGTTTGTTGAGACTTTGATCCCTTGACAGAACTGACATAAAGTCAGCTTCATTGCTTTGCTGTAATGGCTAAAGCACTTCTGTATAGGGCACTTGCATCCTTAATATTGTCTTTAAAGTTCAGCATGAGGATTGGATGTGATCAACAGTGAAAACGTGATGTGGGGCTTGCTGCTTGCTCACCCTGACTCTGACATCTGTGTGCCTCTGCATTCTCCTTTGCATGTCTACAAAGCAAGCAGTCATCAGTATGACTGTTGACTGGTTTGCTTAGCTGTGTGAACAGTTTGGGGTGTCAGTGACCAGGGACTTTGTGACGCTGAGCAATAAAATAAGGCTTTACAAGTGATCTAAGGACTGTGAGGGGCACTGAAAGGACCCTGTTGTTTCATTCGGTACCTTATGAAGGTGCCTTTTACCCCTTCCTTATAATGGATGCTGCTGTTACTCACTGTGTAAATGCCCTTTATCAAACTGTTGGGTGTCATGTTTTAAAAGAACCTTCAGTCTCAAGTATCTATATCACTGGCAATTGGGACATCGAGGCAGGATAGCAAGGTCTGTTCTGATCCAGCAATGCCCCAGGAGAGGCAGGTATTCATTAGCATCACCCAACACAATCCCTGGGCTCACAATAGATGTAATTAACTGTGTCAGCACACAGAAGCCCCAAGATAGCTTCTAAAGAAATTACTTCTAATTTTGCCCGCTATAAATGTGCAATGTCACCTCATCAACATAATATCCTATAGATTTCCATTTCCTGTGAAGTACTTCCAGAGGCTAATAAGCTGTGAACTTTAACTCTTTTTCTCACGTTTCAGATGTTCTAATTGGCTTTGCAAAGACTTTCAGTGTCTGGTATGGCCAGAATGCAGCTGGGTGCTTGTTGAGTGAAGCTGGGCTTGGAGCTACTTTGAATGTAGAGGATGGAGATTGTCAGATTGTCCTTTCTGACACATGTTTAATTGTGTTGACAGTTTTGTAACTAAATGAGGACTGGCACGTTAATCAGCCATTAACACAAGCATGATAAAAATGGTGGTAAGGAGTCTCTGTAGCTGGTGGGAATCTCACCAGGCAGGTGTGGTGAGGCTCCTCTTCCTTAGCTGCAGTGCTGGGTTTGGTGCTGCTGTGTGTGCACCCCTAAGGTCTGTACAAAACCCAGATTGATCATTGGAGATTTTCTCAGGTGACTCTCATATAGCTCTGCTGGGGCTGGACCTCCCTGTCCTCAGGAGAAAAGCTGACCTGGACTGAAACACTGCAGAAATGCAGACTTGGATAGGCACCTGACCTTGGAGAATGCTATTTCATACCTTAAATGTGTCCATAACTCTGGGTTGGTTTTTTTTTGTTGTTTTGATTATTTATGTTTTTGTTGTTGTTTCATTTTTGGTGTGTGTGTGTGTGTGTGTGTGTGTGTGTGTGTGTGTGTGTGTGTGTGTCTGTCTCGTTTGGTGGTGGTGGTGGTTTTGTTGGTTGTTTGGTTTTTTTTCTATTAAAAAAGCAAGCTGTTGCACTGAGGCTTTCAGAGGGAGGACTGATCCCATCTGGCACAGGGCCAGCCCAGCTGCCTGTCACTCAGCCACAAGCCATGCTGGCAGTGCCAGGAGACAGCATCAAGCTTTCTCCTCCAGAGACTGACATCTCTTGATGGGTCACTGCCTGGAACACAGCAACAGAGCTTGCTGTGTGACACAGTTTCTTGCTCTCCTTTTTTATATTTTGTCATGGGGGGGTATTTTAATTTTTTTTTTTTTTGAAAGGGCATTTTAAAGCTTAGCTGTTAAGGATTGAAAGTATTTTGCCAACTCATATTATTACTCAAAGCAAAGGGGCAGTTACCTTGCTACATACTCAACCTCATGGTTTCCCACTTTGCAGGGCTTAATGTTTCACCCCTGTTCACTTTCTTTTGACTTATGATACATATGTAAAGAAATTAATTGCTCAGACTATGGGTGTGCATGTTATACTGAAGAAAATTCCTCCTTCAGGAGTCTGTTCTGCAGTTAACTTATTTCTAATTTCTCATTTTCTAACTTTCAAGGAGTTTTCAAAATTTGTACAATGCAAACAAGAAGAAACCTGGTGCACTAGGAAGAAGCCTTCCCAAAGAAGCCTTTTGGATTTAGAAGGCATTCAGTTTGGCACTTAAAATGTCTGGCACTCTACAGTTGTGCTCACTTAGCTGCATTAGCTGATGCTTCCAATTTGAATGACCAAAGATACATTGATTTGGCCCTTGCAGGTGGGCCTGTGAGAAAGGCAGGAGAAAAAAAAAATGTGAAAATCAACTCCTTCATTTGATCAGCAGCAATGCTCTGCTCAAGCCATAAAGTTCATGAGCTCCTGTTTTAGGCTTGTCCTGTGCTCAGTGGACTATGAACACAGACAAAACAGCCACATGTTTGCTGGTGGAGGACTATGTAGACTTAAACTAAATGGCACAGATACGGCTTTAGTGCACATACATTTCAGCCTTGGAGCAATATGATGGAAGTGTCCCATATGTATTACTTTAGGCACATGGAGGGAGGGAAAAGGGTACACATAACACCCTTCACATTTCCAGTGTGGTGAGTTTGAAAGCTGAAGACTGTCAAAACAAAAAAATTCTCATTCCTTATTTTGCTTTGATGATTTTTTATTATTTATTTGCCTTTTGGAGGAGCCTAAAAAACGTTGCCTTGTGACTTTTCCAAGGGGATGCAAGAAAGGAAATGATGAAATTCATCTCAGTTCCTCTCATGATCATTTGTAAATTTGGAGAGAGTATATATCAACTGACTGGCAGGATGATGGAAATGCTGTTAGGGACCTTTACTAAAGAAGCACTGCTGCTAATGTTATTAAAATGGGTGCCATCCTAACAGAAGGAACATGGTAGCTTGAAGCAGATTTATCACATCTTTAGCTACATCTTATGGAACCCATTTCCCTGGGGAAAAAAAAAAAAGCAGAACTGTCAAAGAAGGCAGTCTCCATTGCCTGACCTGCAGCCATGTTCACAGCTGATACTGGGCTAGTGCTTAGACATAGATCTCTGTATTTCTTCCAAAATATCTTTTTTTTTTTCTTCCAGGTTCTTGCTACTGAAGCAGTAGCTCTTTGTGCCTCTTCCACCCTGTCACTGAATCTTCTGATGCCTATGGAATTACAGTCCATCTGTTGTAGGAAGCTAATCGATGGCAGTGACCAGAAAACTAGAGGCATTCACAGCATGCCAGCACTACTATTCTACTTGATGGACTACACAGGTAAATGTATTGGGGCCACAGTGCTGATGAGAAGAGTGCATTTTCTCAGGTAGAGGTATTTTGGTAAGGGCCAGGAGAGGAAGAGGGCTGGGGCAAAACCAGAAAGGTTTTAAGCTACACGTGAACGATCAGAATAAAAAGTTTGAATATTTTCCAAAGTCATGACTTGAGACCAATTTCTTCTGCTATTAATGCTGGAAATCTCATGCTGCCCACAAGTAGCTTCCAAATTCTTCAAAGCACACTTCTGAGTGTGCTACAGCTGCAGAAGAATTGGAAGGGGCATAAGGGAAGGAGAGAGATAGAGAGAATTTGGTTGTCTGGAAAGGTTAACTGAGATTGCAGGAGGGCATGATTGGCTGACTCCCTCACTGGAGCACAAGAGAAGTAACACTTGTTTGAAGCACTCCTCTGCAGGTAATATACCCAACAAGGTTTACATCAACTCTGACTAGCAGATGATATGCTCTTCCCACTATATAATTTCTATATACTGTGTGCTAAGTTCCAACAGTGTTTTCTCTTTCTGTGACTTCTTGCTGGTCAGAAGCAGACTGTGTGAGGCTTAAACAGCAGCAAGGTATATTCTGCTTACCTGTGGAAATAACGGATCCATCTGATATCTGGACAGCTATCTGAGATGGAGATGATGCTTGTAAGAAGCCTGTGTTTCAGGGAGTAGATGCAGCAATATGTGGCTGTTCAGCCAAAGCAGCACTTCAGTGTATTTTTGGTGTGTATTTAAACAGCCCTGGGCTATGCTTGAACCAGAGCTGTAATAGACGTCACCTTACTGTGATTGACAATACCCAGTGAGTGATCTTGGATGTCTCACTGTATGGATACCTGCTATTTGAGTGCTGATTCTAAGGGGTCTGTATTTTTTCAAGCCTTATTTCCTCCCTCAGATCAGAAATTACAAACAAGTTCTTCTTGACAATGTGGCCCATATAAGCCAATTCTTCATCTTTGCTGTGATCTCCAAAGGATGTGCTGCTTTGGAGGCCTCTGTGATCAGAATGATGAAACATACGCCTTTCCTGTTGTACTTAGTTCTTGTGGATTTTTAGCAGGTTAGTGTAATTTGATTGTCCTGGATGTGGTATGTTATGATGCTTTGGTTCTAATGGATTGTAGCATGATGGAATCCATAAGAGGTGGAAATAAATGAATAGAAATTATTTTGTTTTATTTAGGCAGTGGATAAAGCTGGAAAATCAGTATTTAAATTACTGTAATCAGTAGAGGAAAGTAAATAAGCTACCTTTGTACTACTCTTCTTTACAATTTGATTGGTTATTTTACTAAAGCCTGGTAATATTGCAACCACATCTGTTCATGAAGCTAACTATCTGACCACTAAATATCGTGTTTAAAGCTCTTAGCTGAACTAGCCATAATACCCCCTGAATATTTACTGTATTTGGGTCTCAGCTAAGCCAAGAAAATCCACAGATGTGGGGTTTTTGGGGGTCCTCTTTGTATCACGTTGACACTCTCCTGACTGCAGCTGTGCAAGGAACTTGATACCAGTCAGTTGAGGGCTGTTGGGAGGAGCATTAGCCAAGTAGGTCTTTTTCATGTGCCCTGCCCTGTGATCAGTTACTGGTGCTCCTGTGGTGGAGGTCTGCACACTCAGAGGAAGAAGGAACAGCATCTTGTGTTACCTTGGCATTACCAGTGTGAACTGGGTCTCCCTTGTTTCACTCAGTGATCATCTCTTGTCTTGACTGAAGCTGAACGAGAGACAGAATGGGTCAGTGCTTGAGATCCTTCCTTCTTCAAATGAACAAAGAACTAGGACCCTGCTGCCTTTGGATATATATTGATTTCTTCCCATGGCGTGGTTAATTTATGTATTACTGGGTATGAAACTTTATCAAATGTCTCTCATCTCATGATAATAGTCTTATAGTTATCTCGCCCATAAAGGCTCCTCACTATTATAAAAGTACTAGCTGAATAGACACTGCTGGGGTCCTGGGGTTAAAATCCTGACCACTCATCTGACAGCATCAATTACTTATACAAAACTCTTTGCTTTCCTGCCCTAAAAATGTTTTTCAGTCAAAGTCATATGCCTTCTACCTTTTCCCAGCTAAATGGCAGATTCATATAGCAAGAGTTTGCTATGCTATTTCAAGAGACATCTCCATCCTCAGGCATGTACCTGCCTAATGCATATCTATCTGTAAGTTAAAGCAAATGCTTCAGTGCATATCCCAGTGTACAACAGCCAAAGCTTTTTATCTTTTTCTTCCCCTTGCCAACTCCTCCCCACCCCAACCCCTCAAGGTAACTACAAAAAAAACAAAAAAAAAACAAACAAAAAAACCCCAACAAACCAACCAATAACAAAACCTATGTGCAAGGAGAAGAAAAAAGGCAAACAAATTTTGCAAATCCTTCCAATCTGGAGCACCAGGCATGAAGCAACAAGGAAAATGCTGATTGATCAAGGATGCTGTATATATGGTGAGAGGCCAAGGCCACATTAAGTAACTCCTATAAAATGTTAACTCCCCCTCCTACCAAAACCAGGAAGATCTAGCCTTGCACAGACTGGTGCTAAAGGGTAAGAAACTAGGCTGGGGAGAAATGTATATTTCCTCTTCAAAGAGTAAATATAATTCTAAGAAAGAGAATATTAATTAACTTTTATTCTCTTGAAGTTAGGAAAGAAGCCTTCCTTAGAAAACTTTCCTACAGAATACTTCAGTTGAAAGGAACCTACAAAGATCCTCCAGTCCAACTGCCTGACCACTTCAGGGTTGAACAAAAGTTAAAGCGTGGTATTAAGGATATTGTCCAAATATCTATTAAACACTGACAGGTTTGGAGCATGGCCCACCTCTCTAGGAAGCTTGTTGCAGTGTCAGCCATCCTTCTCAGGAAAGAAATGCTTCCTAATGTCTAGTATGAACCTCCCAGCAGATTTGAACCATTCCTACATGTCCTGTCACTGGATGTGACATCTGTTACAGTAAAAGCTAATCTATTATTAATAGAATATTTCCCACTTAGGGCAAGCTTGGTTGAATAAGGCTGGGAGGTGATACTTTCACCTACATACTCAAGGTACTAGCCCATAAATTAATCCTTATGACTCGTCATGCTTTCCACTAGTTCTGTGGGGCTGCTTTTCTCTTCATAATGTGCCTAGCTTTAAGGATTACCCAGTAATGTGCTGGGAACAACAAGCCTGTTTTATCTGGTTTATTTTCATTGGGGTTTTTTTGCTTGGTTTGGTTTCTTTTTTGTTTTGGTTTGGTTTTGTAGTCCGGGCACCAGGCAGCTGTCCTACCAGTGGCAGTTGCTGTCAATCATTTTTCAGAGTGCTGAGCTGTGAGAACCTATTTTTCTAGAAAGTATCTATTTCTATAACATGCTCTTCTGATCTGGTGCCTATCTATTCTGACAGATGCTTTCTCTCTACTCATTCCTTCTTCTCCTTCTGGGTCTTCCTAGTTGCAGACCTGAGATCACAACCACAGGGTTGTGATGGGTCTGGCCAAGGTGCTCTGTAGAAGTCCACCATGAGAGTTGGACCAAATAGTCTGTCTCGGGTCAAAATGTCTATGAAAAAAATTGGTTGCTGAAGTTTTGATTTTAATGAAGTTATGTATTTACCTGGAAAAACAAAACAAAACAAGATTACTATCAAGTCAAAGATAAATGGCACAACTGTCTAGTGAACACAGTGTGTGCCTGTGAGAATGCACATATGCAGTTTTATATGCATACATTAGCAGCTTAGGGACAGTTTATGCTGTAGCCTTCATTCTAGATAAAAGCCTGTTTATTTATAGTCTAATCAAGGCCGAGTCAATTTTGTTTTCCTTTCGTACAACAAACACACAGGGGTATGATAACATCAAATATTCACCCATGATAGGACTGCCACAGAAGGAAGCAAGTGTAAAATGAATCTTGAGCAAATTTAGCTAATATTGCTTTGTAAGGTCATGTTGTTTTAAACTGTGTAAAGAACGTGTAACATGGGCTTTTTGATTTGTTTTTATTTTGTAAAACCAGTTTAGCCTTTTTAGTGATTCACAGGAACAAGGCAGTGGAGTGTGTGAGCCTCAGGAATCACAAGGGAAAAGGGATGACTCCTAATCCAGGCCCCCATTTGTAAAAACATCCTTTTAGAAAATGTCAGAGAATGAGAAATCCTGCTGCCTCCAAACACCTTCCAGTAAACAGAATTAATTTCTGACCAAAGTCAAGACACTGCAGACACCTGTCAGGTAGTTCTAGGACTCCTGGGGCTGCTCACCATCAACATGAAAATAAAAGTTGTGTCTGAGGTGTGGTGCTCAGTTGTGGCTCTAGGAGCAAACTGCACTTTGTGTAGTTGTCATCACCCCTCAAGCAACACTGTTCTGGTGGTTCCCAGTTTTAGCTAACTAAGGAGTTTCTGAATTGGCCTTTTGGAATAATGTCAGTCTCTTTCAGACACTGCAAGGGTTTTCTCTAGTTTTTCCAAGTCAGCTGATATAAGAGGAGCTGCTAATCCCAGTGGCAATGGAATTTGACCCATTTTCAAGACACTGATTCTTTTTCTCTTGCTGAAGATAAGAAAGAGGCTTATCTTTGTCACATTTGGGTGAAGTGTGGGCTCCCTATCCCAGACAGCAGACAAGTGTACCCTGGGCCACACAAGCCTTAAGGAAATGTTTAATCTCTTTGAAAATGTTTTTTTTTCTCTAACCTGGCAATAGATCTACAACAGTCTTGTTATTGAGCATTGTATAAAGTTTGCTGCTTGTACACAAATTCTGGAGAAGGGAGGTGCTAAGGTAGACAATTCAGAATTAACAAGAAATTTGCTGCCTATTTTTGGGGGTTTTTTTAAGCTGTCTTTCACATGGCTTTGGCTTGAGATTTTTAAATTACTTTAAGGTATTTTTTCCTTTTACAAAAGGAAAACCATTTATTAACTTGTGCAACTACTATGTTAGATGTTAATTGAAGCTGACCCAGGGCCTGTTGCTTGATTGTTAACACTCCTGTATCCCTTTGGTATTTGCTTCTGGATACTTTGGTTGTTTTGAGGCACATTTTCTTTGTTCTGTGAAACTGTTCATTGGGCATGAGGGTCTGTGTCCACAGCTAAATATTTGCCTTGCAGAACTTAATTACCATTAGCTGTCATCTAGACTGAACGAAAATTTTTTGAAGAAAAATGAAACTGCATCTCAGTTTGATTCTGATGTTTTGACATTACAGGTAAAATACCAAAACTAAAGTTTTATTTATTTACTATTTTTTAACTGTAATTTGCTTTTTGTTTTGTGTTTTGTTAAAAGCAAACAAACAACAAAACAAACATCCAAAACCCCACAAACTGATCAACCAACAACAATAACAAAAAAAAAAAAAAAAAAAAACCAACAAAGAAAGAAAAACAACATAAGGAAAAATTAAATTTAAAAGAGGGAAAATAAGTTTCTATCAAAAAATTAATGCTTAGGGCTCAGATCTGTGAGTTCTTCATCACCCAGACACACGTGTTATCTGTGAGCTAGGACTGCCAGGTTAGAATTTAGGAAAAAGTTTTTATTGTACTGTTAAGATCAGGTTCCATACTGGCTTTCACAGTGATTATTTCCTTCTTGCAGAAAATAGTTGAGGTTTGATAGGGTTCTTGTCACTTTTAGTGCAAGGTGCTAGGTAGCAGAGGTGGCAGTCAGAATCTGTCCTTGCAGGAAAAAGAATCAAGTAGAAACATATATGAAAGCAAAGGAAAAATGTGTGAAGACAGGAATGAATTTGGCTTTTCAGGCTGACTTTACAGTCCAAATGCAGCTATCAAAAAAATATTTACAGCTTTGACTTTGGAAGCAATCTGCCTTTATATTCTCTCCATATTTAATGGAGTCTTTGGCTAGTAGATACAGAGGATGAAAAAATTAGTGTGAAGTTAGTAAAAGGCAAAAAAATATTAAATATCTAATAATATAATTGATCTGATATAAACTTGCAATCATTATTGTGGCTGTGCGTTAAAATTTTTCCAGATGTTCTCTCTAACAATTTTTACTCAACCATGTTATTCAATAGCTGTTTTTCTTCAACAGGAAGGCCTTTCTCAGTGACACTTGGAATTGAAAAGAACAGATTTTCTGGAACACCACAAAAATGGTCAATAAAATGGTCAGTAATAAAGAAACAATGGAGTTGTGGATTAATATACTGCAGTTGTGGATTATTATACTGCTCTGATACTTTTCAATCTGGTGGGTAAAACAATTAATTTAAAATCCTATAGTTGATTGTTATAGTTACAAAATCAGGTATGACTTTAAAGAAGAGTTCCTGATTATTTTTTTATTTTTCTCATGCTCCTGTGAGTAGTAATTAGGGAAAAAAACCCTTCTGTAGACAGGGAGGGTGACGACTTTGAATCGCACTCAAGGGAAAGCAGCTTTCAGGACCCATGGAGTGTGGAGGGCAGGAGAGTCACATCAAGGAGATGAGAAGATGTTATGCAGTGAAACTGTGGAAGGAAGCAGTGAGCAATAACACAGATCTCAGAAGCAGAAAGGACTAGGGATGAGAAAAAAACCAGGATGGATGGAAAACAGTTGGATGGGAAACAAGCTGCAAGAGTGCTCCTGTACACACGCAGTGGGCAGTGAGTCCAAATCCAATTTTATTTCCTGTTCTTCTTGCTGGCTGGAATTGTTTCCATCTAAAAAGATATATCATCAGAGTTTATATTCAATTACTGCTATGTTTTATTACTGTGAAAGCAATTTGGTATTCTTTGGGAAGCTTTGGGCAGGGAAAACTTTAGGGTCAAGTCTAGTTTACTTGGGCTATGGTCACATCCATTCTATGCCTTACTGGTACTGGAATAAGGGGATGAAAGCTCACAGTTTTACCCAAATGTATTCAGGTCTGTGATAGAATAATAAGTAAAAGGAAAGTAAACAATCAGCAATGCTTTGCTTTTTGGATAATAACCAGTCTCTCCATCTCTGAGGAATCAAGCAGGTGCATTTTTAATAAGGTTTATTTGGCTTGTCAGTAAGTTAGACAAGCAAGGAAAGTGGTTATCAATGTTTATGCCACATGAAGGCACTCTGAAACAGTAAGAGAGTATACAGCCTCAAATAGCTGCTGTTTATTCAAAATTTGACTGAGACTGAAAGGGAGGAGGAATTGGTACAGCCAAACCTTGATTGTTTTTCCATTTCAGTATATAACTGTAGTATAGTTCTGTCAGGGTACTGGTAGGCAGGAGCTGTCAAATCCCAGGTGTTGCAGAATGGATTAACAATTCCCCCAAATTGTCAGTCATACCAACCTGCAGGTATTGTTCTGCCAGCTATCACGAGCCTTTCCAGTAATTTCTCTGTGGATATGCAGTATGGTTCATGTGGTGTGAATTCTCAACTGCAGTTTCCAAGTTTTTCACTTGTAACCAGTAAGAAAAAGATCCTAATTTTAATTACTACTTTGCTCTCCTTCTAGTCCATATCTGTGCACGATGGAGCTGAAATTAATATGAAACAAGAGGCACTCTGCTTTTCTGTAAACAGCTGTGCCAAGTCTAAGGAAGCTCAAGCTGTGAGTACATCCCCCCTTCTGCCCCAATATTTGAACTGTTCTTGTCTGAGTGAATCTTCTGCCTTCATGGCTTTACATTCCTGACTTCTTTAATATGTGTCTTTCCTCCAGAGCCCCTGCCCAATCTTTCTTTCCTGAAAGGACAATATGGTTTCAAGTCATGTACTGACAGGCAGGTTTTAAGCTGAGGCAGTGTGGTAGCATCTTCATAAAGCTATTGGGCTCTGCTCTCCTTTTTCTACTGTTCTATGGTTGGGTTTATTTTTCCCAATTGATTTACTGTTTCTTAGTGATTCTACCTCTTTTGGTTAAGTGAGCACATACTTAGGATCTGTGCAAAACAAAGAAGCCTTGTTTCTATGTTGACAGGTTTTTCTGAACTGAGGCTTCTCTCAGGGACACTTGATATATTTTTCTGGCCTTAAAGAGTCAACAGTTCATCACCTATTTTTAGCAGGTTGCCAGTGAGACAAATAGCTTGGATGTTTTTTCCTGTTTTTGACAGAGCAAAGTTCCTTTGTCATGGCGAAGGCCTTGAGAAGAAAGGTGGTTCTTATGCTGGAGGGATAACCTTCATAACCTCATAAGGTCTGAGGTGAACTTAAATCAATTTTGATAATAAAAAATGGATTAAAAAAATGGAAGACAGCTGAGTCAAATCTATAGCAGTAGTCATGGAGCATCCTTACTATGGAGGTGATGAAGGAAAGTAGTTTGTTTGCCTGTTGTTCCCCCATACAGCATTCCATCCTTAATATACAGCTGCCACGTTAGATCTGTGTATGTGCGCAGATCTCTGACAAACTGAATCCAGTCCATGATGTGGTTATGCAGCTGTTTTCACCTGGCAAAAGGTGCCACTCTGCCAAAAGGCATAGTCCTTTTTCTGCTCACTCCTGACCTTCCTCCTGATGTTGGTAGGGAGTAAAGTGGAGTAAAGAATTTGCCCTTTAGTACAGCCAAAACAAAGGGTATGCTTCCAAATGCTGTGTATGACATTAATGGCAGTGTAAAGCTAACATAATGTGACTTTGGAAGAAAGCTGGTTTTTGAGTTGCATATGTGAGCACACGTGTGTTTATATATTCAAGTGACCTTTCCAGTACAAGTTACAGGTCTTTGTAATCCAGTCACATCCAAATGTACCTTTGCTTTCTGTATGTATGTATTTTTGTAGGTCTTCTCTCCCAAGGGTATCTCCAACGTGGATCACTAAAGGCTAGAGCCAAGCAAATACAGGAGTAGCTAATAAAAATATTTCCCTGTTCACTCTATTTTTTTCCTGTTGTTTATGAAAAGTGAAATCTTTGTCTCTCAAGATGTGAATGAGAATGATTGTAAGGTGTCTTCTTGTAGGAAAATGGTGATATCTTTCTTAAACCACACTGAAGTTACCAGGGAATATTGTTGTCTTGCTTCTCCCACGTCTACACTCTTATAATGCTCCTGTTAAAGCAGTGGGCTCCTCTATACTCTGTCTTCCATCCTCCCTATGTCTCTTTCAATCATCTGGAGTAAGGCTTTCCTGTATGTTTCTTATGTAAGCCTCCAGTAAGCTCTCCACAGCACAGAGGGTTCCCAAACCCAGTGTCCTCTCTGTCTTTGTGATATGTGCATGACTGTTCTGGTGCTATAAAATGAGCTGTGCAGGAAAAGTTTTTATGTGATGCTGTCAATTTAAACTAATCTCAAACCACTGTGTACAAAGAAGTCCTGATTATTACTGTCAGTAATTAGAAAAGGTCACCTAAATCCTCTACAGCAATTATGTGTCCAGCTGCACAAAAAAAAAAAATCTGTATACCTATTTTTTTTTTTCCTTGCTCTGAGCTAGTGAAGATTTGCCCACCTGGGTTTCAAAATGTGCCTCACCATTTTAGTTCTTGAAGAATAATAATGTCCATGCTTCTCCCATAGATTTTGTCTTCATTAGGCATTTTAATGTCTGGTTAATGAGGTCTCTTCCTATAATGTGAAGTTTTTGTTTCAGAGTGTGAAGACTGTCTTCATTGCTGTGGGTGAGATTTCTCTAGAAGGATTTGAGGTCTTCCAGAAGGCAGAGCTAATGTCTGGCCTGTGATGTGTGTCTGGCCTTTACAACAGTGCTCAGAGACCAACCTTAAGAAAAGTGTTGCAAGGGTGTCTAAGCAACCAGGCCTCTGAGGAGGGGTGAGAGGAGGTGGGGCTGCACCAGAGATTTTAATAGCAGAGTAAATGGGAAGGTGTAGGGCAGTGTTGTACAGTCAGTCCAGCACACTTGCTGTGTCTCTGTTCTCCTCCCCTGTGATCTGCAGGAGTTTATTGTCTGCACCTAATCCTGAAGAACTACATACAAGCAAATTTTTGTTTGGTCCTGTTTCCTTTTGAACTTTAGTTACCTATCAGCAACTTTCAAGATGACAAGAATTTTGACAGCTTGCAAAGTGGTGAAGACTTTGAAAGGCAGACTGGAGTTTTGCAATGTGTCTGCTGATCACTGGAGTTTCTCAAGGACTGGTACCAGGTTGTTGAGCATCAAGGTAACAGTAACTGAGCTACTGTGGTTTAATAGATGTGTTTGGCATGCTGAGAGATAGCTTGCTGCAGATAACAGGGATTACTTGGACACACAAAATGGAAGCAAAGGAGATTAGTCTGAACCCTAAGCAAGGGGGTTGCTTGGCTACATTATTTTATTAGCTAAGCAAACACACTTTTTGTGAAGTCTGGAATAGAAACCATAGAGCAAATTGTACCAAAAGGTGGAAGTTCAGGGGTTCAGTTAAATATTACATAGTATTTTCTTTAGAAACACCCCACCTTTCTATAGGACTGATAGCTAACAGCTCAGATCTTTCAGTCCATACGAGCATGAAACGGCTAGATATTTCAAAACATGCATCGCTTGAAACAAGTGATCAATCTTGTTGGATCCACAAAGGATCTGTTTTCGATGGACTGGATACTATGATGGCTCTGTGAGTAGTCAGAGAGGTAAACAACTCTTTGTGAATGAATGAGTGCATCAGCTCTTGGTTTAGTGGGGCTGGAATCCCTTAGTTCACTTCCTCAACTGTCTTCTGCTCTTTGCTACAAGGGCTGCATTTTCCCAGATTTGCTAGTGTAACTCAGGCAGGTGGGGCAGAGTACAGGGCTGGAATGGGACTTCTGTGAATTCTGTAGTGCTCACAGTGTCTCCTCCTCAGGCACTTCACTTTGAGAAGTCCCTCTTGCACATGTACCCTGCTGAATCAGCAGTAGAATAGAATTAGCAACTGTAGGAGTGATGTTTCAGCAGGTGGTGGGGAAGAGCTCTTAGAGGCTTGGGTTGTGGGTACCCAGAGGATGCCACCTTACACTGCAAGGATTGCTGGTTTAGCTTTTGTTGAGACGCCACCATCTTTCTTTACACATCCTAGGATAATTCTGGTAGGCATCTGCAATAGGCTGGATCTAATGCATTCTTAACACTGATGCAGTTGAAATTCAGATTTGGCATCTTAAATGACAGACTGATGGTGTCAGGTACATGTTTTTTGCTTGTTCAAGGATTGCACAGTGACAGACCTTCAAGGTCATCTCATAATGTGAGGTATCCAATTAAGAAGTTTCATGCTCATGGAAAACTGCTGCCCTACTCTGATGGAGTTACAGTACCAGCTGTTCTAGCATATACCTCATTCTGTGCTTGTAAAGCTAAGCAGTGATTGCTGAAAGCCAGCAACACCAATGCTGAAGGCAGGGAGAATCAATACCTCCTAAGAAGTCAATGCCAGGTAAAACTCTTGGGAGCTATTTTAACCTCAGTCCCAGCAATTGCAAATACACCCGAGGTGGGTCAGAATTAATTAGGCCCTTTTTCCTTTTCAGGGGGTATGACAGGATCTATTGCAGGGCATCCAAGACCTGCTGTGCACCTGAAGTGCTGAGCCTGGTGGAGCATTTGTACCTGAACTGTGACTAGCTGTCTCACCATAAGGTGTGGTGCTAACCAGTCAGCCCAGAAGTCTTTCTGACATATATTATTTGACATCTTCTGCCTTGGCATTGATATTGGAGAAAGCTGTTTTCTTACTAGACTTGATTTTTTGAGTTCCATACCTGCAGGAATTTGTGCTGTCAGGGTGGGTGGAGAGTAATCATTCTAATAGATAGTGTAGTTTATCTGTGGCTCTTGATATCCCAGCTCATATTTTTTCATGCTACCTTTGCTGGGGGTATGTGATTGAATTCTGTTTGAGTTCAGAATCTGGAATACAAAAGCTTGAACCTAGCCTGGAGCTTTTGCTTTAAGACAATGACAGGCTTATGCACTTTTTTCCACAGGACATACAGAAGCAGAAGAGACTGTAATATACATATGTGAGCAGTAAAGCAATAGGCCTGAGGGAAAATATAAGGCTGAGTGGTCCTAAAAAGCCAAACTATTGTTTAACTATGTGTCAGAGCGTGGAAGTTCACTGTATTTGTGAGGCAGGTGACCCAGCAGTGACTTACGTCTGGGTCATCATTAGAGGTAAGAGATATTTGTAAGAAGTTTGGAGAAAGAGTGAAATGCAAAGTCATTAAGGTGTGTGGGCTAATGGCAGTATAGGTAATGACCCTATTCTCCCATTACTGCAGGCTAAATGAGTATTGAGTTGTCTTTTATGACTGCTTCTCGTGGGCTATTTTTGGGACCATAACAAAATACGATGCAAACATGCTTCTAACCTGTGTATAAGCTAAGTAAAGTATTAGATAGCACAAGGGAGGGTGGCAGTTTCTGTAGAGTGCCTAATAATTCTTCTCCCAAGTCTGTTTTCTGTCTAGTTAAAGTCAGCCCATGTGGGGAAACACCATTTGTAGGTGAGCAGCCATGAAATGTGGGAACTCACAGGTCTGTATTTCTCCATCCTTCAGTTCTAAAGGAGAAATGCAGCATCCACAAGTGAGAGAGGGGCACAAAGAGCAGAGAAGAGACTCCTGTGGGCTCTCTGCAGGGCTCCTTGGCTTCACTGCTTTTGGTAATCAAGCTTCTTTATAATTCGGCAATGAGTAGAGAGGCTACAGCTCGAAGCTGATATCATTTAATGCTCATGTGAGGCCAATGTAGTTAAATGGGGATGTAAAGATTAGTATGAGCAATAAATAGGTGGCTTGTAACAGTATAGCTGGCTCAGTAAGGAGGGGATCAGGAGAGCTATAAAAACCACCAGGAGGAAGCTAAAAATATAGTGAGAAATGAGAGTGAGACAGGAAAATTTTTGAGTACTGGCATTAGAAACTGTTTCAGATTACTGTAAAAAGGGCCCTTCAAATATATTTTTGATGCAGTTGGAAAGTAACTGAGAAAATGACTGTGCGGGAAGCAGAGACACGGGTGAGGAGGTGAAAGATCTGTCACAAGCTCCTGCACTCCTCTCCCTATGGAGGTGAAAGTGGAGGGAAGGTAAACTAGGGCCTGCTCCCTTAGAGCTGGGGGGAATTAGTGAGCTGCTGCTGTAGGGGAGAGAAGGGGTGCTCATTTTCTTGGGTGCTTAGTGACTTCCATAACCCTTCACTCATTTACTCCATGAGGCAAGTAGAAAACAGGAAAAAAATATCTGCTTGCTCCCCAGTACAAGGCTTATAACACACACTTTAAAAAAGAAAATGTACTGCAGATCTTTTGAGATTTTGCAGGTCTTTGACATCTATCCTGTAGATGGGAAGAGTTGATGGAGCAGGGAACTAACTGGAACTACATTTACCTGGTTTTTAACTTTTTTTTTTTTTTCCTTAACTGCTACAGTGCTTTTCTTACTACATATGTAATGCTTAGTGAAGTGGGACCTGAACTAGTTATCTCATCAAATTACTCTGACAAAAAGCACAAAATCCAGCAATACAACATTAACAGCATGGCCCTTAATGTTGGCCACTCAAAGCTGGCATCCTCAAAGCTCTTCAAGAACCTTGCAGTCTCTCTGGAGCCCAGGGAGCTCTTCTAAAGGTAAAGCTACTGGTATGTAGGACGGAGAAATCAGGTTGCACATGGTGCTTCTTGCATTGGAGTGGGTGTGTAGAAGAAACATTTTAGTTGAGACTACAACAGAGATTTATCTGAGACTACGTGAAGATGCTTCTGAGATGGGTGGAGACAAAAGAATCTCATGAAATCTCTGAGGTGTTTATTTCTTTCTTGGTTTTTTGGAAGTGAAAACATCTTCTAACTAATCCCCAGTTGAGCCAACTGGCCTTCTCTGTAGCCTGTAAATCACTTTTCACATTAAAAACAAAACTGAAAAGACAAGGTAGGCTGGCAGCCTAGGGATATGGTAACACCTCCGCTGGAAATGCAAGCAAGAATAATTGCTTCTAGAATGCTCAACAAACAAACCAACACTTAATTAAGAATAATAAATCAAGTAAGGGAGGGAAACACTTGAACATCTATCCCTTGCTATCGCTGAACTTGCAGGCAGGTTATGGTTGCTCAGGGACATTTTTTTGCATTATTTGAACACAGTGTAGGTCTCTAATAGTACAATGGGGGCTTCTCTTCAACAGAAATTATTTCTCTGCTGGTCTGGTGTGTAGAAGGGCAGGTGGTCTGTGGTGGGAGCATGCAGATTCCTGTCAAGTACTGTAGTGAGAGTCAGGCTCTAAAGGTCACAGTGGTTGCTCTGCATTTTGGCTGTCAGGAGTTAGATGTATCTTAATTTTTCAGGTTATTTCACGCTTGTGGACTTTGCTTCCTCAAGGAAGGAAATTCTCCCAGGCTATGTTTGTAGTTGGAATTGCAATTTATATGATTACCCCAACTTGTACCAATGAGTGGTAGGACTTGCTTGAACTGGAGTTGCTATTTAGGTGGCCTTAGATACATGGCCTGCTGGGGGAAGGGACCAATCTCTTGAAGCCAGCACTGGGAGAAACCAGTTCCTACAGTCTGCTCTGGTGTTGACAGCATAGGCTGGGTTTCCAACAGGCTTCAGAAAGGACTGAGGTCCTGTCCAAAGCCCAGTCTGAGGCACACAGGCAACCTCTCTGCTTTGTAATACATTGTGTTGCAGCTTTCTGCAATGAGAGGCTTGGACAGAGCTAAACAAACTGTAATTTTTATTTGGACTACGTTTTGGGGTTTTAGTCACAAAAACTATAATTATAACTGGGGGGGGGGGGGGGGGGGGGGGGGGAGGTTTTGCTTTTTGTGACCTTCCCCTCCAATGGGGGGGGGGGAAGGTTGGATGGGGAAGAGGCCGGG
>JAOEGS010010391.1:0-15539 GCA_025447755.1 Corythornis vintsioides
TTCCAGCACCTCATCCCCCAGCCTGGATTGATAGTGAGGGTTGTTCTGACCCAGGTGCAGGACTCTGCATTTAGTCTGGTTGAACCTCATGAGGTTCACCTGGGCCCACCTCTCCAGCCTATCCAGGTCCCTCTGGATAGGTGACATCCCGTCCCTCCAGCCTTTCAACAGCACCAGTCAGCTTGGTATCTTCTGAGAACTTCCTGATGGTGCCTCGATCCCACTGTCAATACCACTGATAAAGATATTAAACAGTACAGGTCCCAGTACAGACCGCTGAGGGACACCACTTGTCACTGTTCTCCATCTGGACATTGAGCCATTGACCACCATGCTCTGGATGTGACGATCCAGCCAATTCCTTATCCGCTGAACAGTCCACTCATCAAATTCATCTCTCTCCAACTTGGTGAGTAGGATGTTGTGGGGGACCGTGTCAAAAGCTTTGCAGCAGTCCAGATAGATCACATCAACAGGTTGTCTTTTGTCCATGGAGGTAGTCATCTTATCATAGAAAGCCACTAGATTTGTCAGGCAGCACCTGCCCTTGATAAAGCCATGATGGCTGCCCTTCATCACCTCGCTGTCTTATTTCTTACACAGAAAGTTAAATTGAACACAGTTTCTCATTTATAATGTTAGTATCTCTTCTGGCTCTCCCCAGAACTATCTTATGTTGTTCTTATTTAGAATTCTATTTATTTATTAATAATAAAAGCCATTAGACCTCTTACAAATCATGTCTTACCTTAACAGAAAACACTGTTCCTCCCTTGGGTGTGAAAGAATTAAATAGGGCCAGCAAATCCTTAGCCTTCAGTCTATCCCAATCCATATTACAAACTGCCAATCTACTTGTAATCTGAACATAGAGGGGAAAAAAGAAAGGACATAAAATTAATAGATTTAATTCCTGACTGGTATAGGAAACACAGAATTCTTGAACAGCTATCCTTGGTAAAAATCAGTCAGCAACAAACTCTGCTGAAAAATTACAAGAAGAATTTTTCTCAAGAGCTTGTATCATTTAAACTGGCAAAAGTCAGAAGCAGGAATCACCAGAGTAGTTAAAAGGTGATAAATAATGAAGCACCACAGAGTTATCTGCACCAATCACAGATTTAGGACTGCAGTTAAAACATCAGCACTTAGGATTTGCTCTTATCATGTGGTTAGTCACAATAGCAACTAGTATAACAGTATGAAAAGAGCAGTGGAGTACTGTGGTTTCTTGTATAGTAAGTGAGCTCAATTTTTAAGTCCTACTTCACTGATGAATTTTCTTTTTTCTTAAAAACACGAGCAAAAAAAAAAAAAAAAAAGTGGAAAAAATAATACAGTAGCAAACAAAAGCAGTACTATTTCAATTCTGGAATTTCTGAAAAGATCAATTCTGTTTTGTCTTTCACTTAGCCTACTTATGTATAGGCTTATCTATCTCTGCCCAGAGGGAAGAGGAGACACCAGTGAAAATTGCGAGTCTCTCGTTCTCAGCCAGTTTTATCATCACTTGCATTCCGTAACTGAAAAACTTCTATGAAAAATACTTTTATAAACAGTTTCATAGATGCAGGTCTATAATGAACTCATAACATAACAAACATTTCTGAATTTATCAAGTAGCAGCTTTTGGCATGCAAAGTACTGTTACCTCATCTGCACGAGGGGCATCTTTATCCAGTTCCCGCCACGAATGCTCTATCTCTGGCTCCTTTGGAAATAGTTCATTTAAATCCTCATCATCGTCTGAGCTGGTTTCAATGTTCCCTATGCCTCTAGCTAGATCAAGCGGATTATCACTTTCTTCATCAGCTTCTAAATCACTGTCTTCTTCACCCGTTTCCTCATCAGCTTGGAGCTCCTCTTCCCCATCATCATCTGGCTCCTCTTCCTCACCCGTTTCCTCACCATCCTCTGGCTCCTCGTCTTCCAATTCTGCATCCTCAGAAGCATCACTTGCAGAAATTTCTTCCTTGAATGGGCTTTTACTAAAGTCACTTTGATCACACACATCTGTGCATACAGCTACTGAAAGATAAAAAATAGATACCTATTTTTAATTGGAATTTTATGTGATCCTTTACAAAAAGAAAAAAACAAACACAAACCAAAGGTTTTCTTCATGCTGATTTACAGAACTCCTGAAATGTTTAACAATGCAGGAATAAATGACATCAGGGAAGTACAAGAAACATAAATCATCAGTATCACCTCTTCACCTTGTCTAGTCTAATCTGATCACTCTTTAGTCACAAAATTTTATTATCTCAAATTCTAATGAAATATTGCTCTGTTATTCTATTTATATGTATAGAATCAACAGGGGGAAATCAGATTTCAATCATGTAGGATATACGCTCACAGAAGCAATATAAAGGAAGTTTTTTTTCAAGTCACTTGTTCCCTCTAAGGCTTTCTAATATTAATGGCTTGATACTGCCCTCCTTACAGTTTTGGTTGACAAGCATTAATATGCTGAAACATTCATAGTATCAGACTTTATATGTGTTATTGGGTTTAATAATTAATCATGTACATACACATTACTTTTCCAACTAAGAATTTCAGATAGAGCAATCAAAAGTAATATCTTCCTGAAGAATTAGCACTGATTCTATAAAAAGCTGACAGAGTCTTCAGCAACACTGAATCTTAGTCAGACAACTACTTTATAACTGATGTTATAGATAAAAAACAAGCAGCACCCAAGAACACACAGCTGACTTCTACTTGTTATTTCAACAACTAACCTGATTCAATTGATCTTCCTAACGCACTCCCTTGCTTGTCTTCCCCTTTGGGTAAGAGGCCTTTTTTTCCCCGAGAGCAACCAATTTCTGTTGCAGTTTTCTTAGAGTCCTCTTTCAAGTTCAATTTAGAAGCAATTTTTCGTTGCTCACTTTTAAGGTCATGCAGTTTTGTCACTGTTTCACATGCTTGGTCCAGCCCTAGTTTCTTTATTTTGCTCTCCTCCCTAGAATTTGCAGAATCTGCTTCTCTTTTAGGTTTAGCTTTTTTTTTCTTCTTTATCTTCTTTTCTGTATTTTCTTTACTATCCTTTTCTGAAAGATCAGAGTCAGATTCTGACAGGGCATAAAATTTCCTGAGGTTCTCCGTAGAGGAATAGTTCACAGGGCGGCCTCTTTTATCCATCGTGCATTTCAGCTTAAACTTCTTGTCGTGAAACATGGCTCGAAATCGTTTGTCAATCTTGACTTTACGTTCTTTTTCAGGCATCTCCCAAAACCTGGGATCCCTGGCGATGCGGCTAAACCGCACATCGCTCAGTATCTCCTCTTGGGATGACATTTTTGATGCTGTCGAAGACTTGGCCATCTGCAATATGGAAAAAAAAACAAACCCAAACGCTTCTGATTAAATAAAATTCATTTCAATAGATTCATAGAAGTAAACCACTATTTCAGATTAAGAAACATGACTGACATACATTTAGATAGTTAAAAAAGAATAAATGAAAATGCAAAGTTAGATTTTTAACCTATACCTCATTTTATTTTTCAAAAGCACATGCAGCAATATAAACGAGTCATAAATAAACCCATAATTGGCACAGCCCTGGCTGCATATTTTCACTTCTTCAAGTAATGGATACACAACTGAAAAGACCACATGGGCGGCAGACACGGATTCAAACGATTCCCTATCAACCCCGAACAGCCTGTAAAGCAGTTCCATTGTAAGCCAGGGCTCAGACTCTCATGTCTTACAGGACTGGGGCATTTCACGTGTAAAAGCACCACTTCCCAAGGAACACAGCAAAAGAGTGAGCCTCGCAGCGACCAGGCCAGGGCCACCAGCAACTGCGGCACAGACAGAAGCTCAGTCTGGCTCGGCGGCAGCAGCAGAACATGCTGCGAGTCGCCGGCTGCGGCCGTTCCGCTCCTTCCCCGACCCCAGCGACGGGGAAGAACCCACAAAGACGCCCAATGAGGGCCGCCTTTCTCAGTACTCTCCCAGCCCAAGCCCACCGACCGTGAACAGCCGCCGCCTGCCGCTCACCCTCCCGCCGCGGAAGCCCACGCCGAGACCCACGCTGAGGCTTCTCCGGCAGCACTACGGCGGCCGCAGCAGGACACGGCTTCCCAGCCAATCACGCGGCGCGCCCGCCGGAAGGCTTGGGGCGGGGGCGGTCGCGCGTCTGCGTAAAGGAACGGGCGGGAGGGCGGGACCGGATAGTGGGCAAGACGAGGCGGGGGGGCTCGAGGTTGGCTTCCCCGTGTACGTTCCGGGGTGCCCCCAGGGTGATGGGCGGCGCGGCGGCGCTTGGGGTGCGAGTACTGCGAGTGCTGCAGGGGCCCGGCCGCCCGGTGCTTCGGGCGGGCTGGGGCGGCGGCTGGCGGCGGTTCTGGGCATTGACAGGAGGAGTCTCCGCCGCTTCTCCTCCCGCCGGCGCTTCGCCGGGCTCGGGAGCGCTGAACCCCTTCGACCGGCGGCTGAAGCGGAAGCAGAAGAACTGGGCGGCGTTGCAGGCTGACCCCTCCAAGTGCGACTACCTGCGGGAGGAGGTGGGGGCGGCGGCGGTCCGGGACGGGCCCCTTCGGCAAGGTGGGGGAGGCGTGAGTGAGGCGCGGAGGGGAGAGGGCCATAGGCTGGCAGGGGCTGACCGGCGGGCTGTTCCCCCCAGGTCGGCAGCAGGATAGCGGACAGGGTGTTCGACATCACCAGGTAAGCGTCGCCGTGGGGCGGGCACTCGCTTCTCGCAGCCGCGGGGTCCTCGGCAAGGACCGGCGGCCGCAGAACGACGGTCGATGTGTTCGGTTCGAAAAGACGTTTGGAAATTGGCAGACGAAACTTAGTATAATCTAAAACGTCAAATAGTTTTATATCTTGATAATGTTTTACGTTGCTGACCTTACCCTTTAGAACATTTCCTCTTGCTCTGGATGTCGGCTCGGGAAGAGGTTACATAGCTCAGCATTTAACCAAGGTACTGTTCCTTCATACATCTAAACGTTTAAAATAAGTGCGTATTAATTTTCTATTTTCAGGTAGGGCTTGCTTACAACTTAAAACAATCTTCTGAATGTTGACAAGGTAACTCCGTAGTGTTTTGTTTTTTTTTTTTTTTTTGATGATTTCCCTCCTGGCTGTATGTTCAAAGAGAAGTTATGCTGCTTGTTCTGGAGAGACAGTAGTATGACACTTGACCTTTAGTCTTGAGTAGGGACTCAAACTCAAAAACTCAAGGAAATGTGAGGTTTTCCATTAATCTTTGTTGGATGAACTTAGTTGTTAATGAGGTGTCATTATGGAGACTTTCAAGCAGTTTACTCTTCATGAACAGCATTGTAAATAAAGATGGTTTATTGGCTGTTAATATACTATTCATATTTCACTGAATTTATAATTAAAAAAGCACAATGTTTTTTCTGTTGGTTAACTGGTCTCCCTGGGGGAGGAAGGCTTTATGCTTATAAAGGTTTTTTTTTTTTAGTAAGTGTGGAAGAGATTAATTCTATCTTACTGTCAATGTGGGAAGTGTTCTAAAAAATTACTAATGTAAACTTTAAAAACAAATATGTGATAGGCTTTTAACATTTTATTTCAGGAAACAGTTGAAAACCTTTTTCAAGTTGATATTGCGGAGAATGCTTTAGTAAGTAGCTTTCTGAATGCAAGCTGACCTCAATTCCGTAATGCAGGAAAGCAATAGACATGAGTTTCTGATACTGGTTTGTTTTTTTCTCTAATCCAATGTTAGAAAAATGCTGTAGAATCTGAAATCCCCACAGTCCGTGTTGTAGCTGATGAGGAATTCCTTCCTTTCAAAGCAGATACATTTGACCTTGTTGTTAGCAGCTTAAGGTATGCATTCATCATTTATGTATTCTATATTTTTGGCAGAAGATGTTAAATAATGCTCTTTTCAGATTAGCATTAAGGGAAAAAATATTAATAGTATATTAAACAGCAATAAGAAATGTATATGCCTAGTTAATTAGTATATATTAGGAAAAAATTCTGATGGTTCTTATTGGTTTGTTTGTCCTTTAAAGCATATGTAACTCACTCTTTCCTGCATTCTGACAAATGAATCTCCAGGACTTATATCTTATTAATTTAGGCAGCTCAAGAAACTAATTTGCTGCTCTGGTTTCTGAAACATACTTAGATAATGTAGCAATTATTTACATTACCTAAATTTTTAGTATGCAATTATAAAATGTAGGCTTCTGTCATTTCAGTTTACATTGGGTGAATGATCTTCCTAAAGCTTTTAGAGAGGTAAGAACCTGCTTTTTTAATACTAAAAATCAGCACTTGCTATTACTTGCATTTCTATGTTCTATATTTCTACATCATCTTTAAAGAGGCAGAGAATTAGCTCATGTTGCATACAAGTATTTTTTTGCAGTATTTTTGGCAGTTTGAAGAGCAGCTGTTGATTTTGCTATGATTTTACTGTCTCAAATTTGGAATAAATGTGAAACTACATATTTGCATACAATTTTATGGTCTCCATTGTGGTTAAACTGAGGCAATGCTATTGATTTTTATGCTTTTTTAGTTCTTGCTGCTTGTAGTATAGTAGGTTTCTAAATTTAACTTATTAAATTATTTATCTTACAGTGTTACCAAAATCTTTTGTGCACCTTGCCTTGTGGAATACAGTCATTTTAAATCTATTACAGATGTTGTAATGATTTCTTAAAGTTCATTTAAAAAACGAGTCCCAAGAACTTTTTGGTTACATAGGCATAATAACAGAAAACATTCTTTTTGTTTTGTTTTTCTGCACTGTAGATTCACCAAGTTCTTAAGCCCAATGGAGTGTTCATTGGTGCCATGTTTGGAGGGGACACTCTGTATGAGCTTCGCTGCTCTTTGCAGCTAGCAGAGTTGGAGAGGGAAGGGGGATTTTCTCCTCATGTATCACCGTTCACTGCTGTCTCTGATTTGGGACATCTGCTGTCAAGAGCTGGCTTTAACACCCTGACTGTGGTAATTATAAATAAAAGAACCACCAGACAGAACAATCCAGAACACCAGAGCTGCTGGCATATAAAAAAATTAAATACTATTTGTTAATGTAGTAGGGTATTATAGTATATTACAATATACTGTACTGCTCCCTTCTGCATGTTGTGCACCTTGCTGAGTAAGTTCCTGAAATAGCCTAGACTGCCTCTGTCCCCAGCTTCACTGTGATTAATGAAACCAACTGAAGTGTATCTTTGGCTGGTGGCCCACTAGAATTTGGATGGCCTTCTTGGAGAAATGTCAGAGAATGTTAGACCTGCTTGAAAAAGCTTTAGACACTTTTGCTGTTCCTTTTAAAACCAAGGAGAAAATAATGGCGTTTCAATTAAAATTCCATTGCATTTGGGCTACTAAGCAAAATTTTTTGGAAATGTTAAGACAGTACATTCTGAGAAATACCACAGTCTGAGCCGAAGTAGCAGCTGAAGTAGTCCATTAGCAGCTCTGAAGGCTAAGCATCATGTTACTGGTTTAGCTTGATGTGCCCTAAAACTAAGCTTCAATTCTTCTAGGATACTGATGAAATTCAAGTCAACTACCCAGGGTTGTTTGAGGTTATGGAAGACTTGCAAGGCAAGTATATACTTTGAGGAAACAGTTATTTTCTGTATCACTGATACAGGCTTAAAGGAGTTTCATTGTGTGTTTTCTAACTCTAAATCATGGAGTGGTTTGGAAGGGACTTTTAAAAGTCGTCCAGTCCTCCTGCAGTGAGCAGGGACATCTATAACTAAAAAAGATTGCTCAGAGCCCTGTCCAACCTGACCTTGAGTATTTCCAGGGATGGGGAACCTTCCACCTTGCTGGGCAACCTGGTTTCACCCCTCTCATTGGAGAAAAAAAAATTGCCTTCCCTTGTATTCCCATTGTTTTTGAGCCTGTTCAGTGTAAGCTGCTGAAAGGCCTTGAAAGGGAGACAGAAGTGTATATACCACATACTAACTTTTCTTCTGAGCCATCCTAATTATCAGGAGATTCAGGAAACTGCTTTGCAATGAAAGTAGACTTGAATTGGAGTCTGCTGAGGAGTGCAAAAAAAGAATTGTGATACTTTAAAAATCGAGTTAGTAAGCTCTTGGGAAAGTTACTTTATTTTCTGTTATTAAAAAGGACGTATGTAAGTGATGTGTCTGAATAAACTCTTCCTATTCATGTTTATACAAAATTATGCTGGAAATCATTCAGAGAATTCTGTTCTGGTTTAGTAAAAGTATGTCATTAGTGCATGACAGTTAACTCATGGCATATGCTGTATCTTCTTTTTCTTAAAGCTAAAACATATTTTTAGGTATGGGGGAGAGTAATTGCTCTTGGAATAGAAAACCTCTGCTACACAGGGACACAATGTTGGCAGCTGCTGCAATATACAAGGGTAAGTATTTGAGAGATAATGGGTTAATCTGAAATGGCTTTAAGAACATATTTTAATGTCTTTTTCTCTGATGTCTATAGAACAAGACAAAAACCAACTAACCAAAATCCACCACATTTTGGAACAGAACAAAATACCATTATTATCCAGGCATTTTTAACTTCAATTCGAAGGCCAGGATTTGAACTGTGTGCTGCACCCCTCTGAGATGTTTTTATTGTCTTAAATCTTTCACCAGGAGTCTTTTCATACCTAGTTCTTGGAACTAACCATTTCTTAGAGCTAATATTCTGTGTACTTTTTTTTTTCCCTGTCTCTTCTTGCCGTAATAGAAATGTACGGAAATAGCGATGGCTCCGTGCCTGCCACCTTTCAGATCTACTACATGATTGGCTGGAAATTCCATGAATCACAGGTAGTGTGAAGCTGAACTATTTTCTGTTTGGAGATGCTTTTTTAACATGATTTAAAAGCTTTTACAAAGTATTTTAAATTTACCCCATATATATTTTTTTTTTTTTTTTCTTAGGCAAAACCAGCCCAGAGAGGTTCTGGAACAGTTTCATTGGGAGATCTGGCTAAAATAAATGGACTTCTGTCTGGAGAAAAAAAGTAGTTTGTTATCAGAAAAAACAGTTGTCTTGAAGTTTTTATAAAACTTTTTATTGCAGGTAGTCTTCACTTGTGGTTATTTTCTGAAAATGTTCTGAAATGATGATAATCTGCAAGGAGCTGTTTTTATCTTTTTACTGCCTATGCTACCACATCAGCTGTGTAAAATGGTGTTTGTTTTGTTTCTAGAGAAATATTTGAGCAGTATTCTAAGTGAATGAATACATGCTTTCCCAACATGTGATTAAATTACTATTCTCAAATGGTAATGCCTCTTCCAGCGTTTCAGTATCACAGACTGCTCCAGGTATGGTTTGTGAGCCTTGAGTGTGTATGAGCCTGCATATTTTTTTATTATTATTACTAAAGGATGGTAGATCATAATAAAGAATAGTGCTTACTGCAAGTTTATTTATAAGGCATCCTCTAAGAGGAACTACCAGCAAATACACAGATGTTGATTTTGTTGTTTTGGGGTTGGAAGTTATTGTCAGTTACTAGTTGAATTTTGAACATTTGAATTGAGTATAAGGAAGTAAAGAAGGAAGTTCTATATTGTAAAGATCTCGGGTTCCTTCACCTATAGCCATCAAATTAAATTACATTTCTGGTTTTGAATGTGGAAGGAAATGTTTCTGAACCTGAGTAGTAGAGCTCAGCCACAAATAAAGTTGAAATCTTCATTGTAGCTCTAACAGAATGTATGTATCATGATTTGACTTGATTTACTGTAAGGATCAGCGAGCAGAAGAGTCACCAAGCACTCAGGTGGACATGTAAGTTTCAAATTCATTAATTATCTTGGGATTGCTGGTTTCTAGGTACTCTGGGAGTTCAGTGCCTTTGTGGTTTTTTCATTCTGTTCTTTTATTTCATAGCATTTGAAAAATTAAACATAGTACTTGAACTACTAGCTAAAGTTACATTTTGTGTTTTTACTGTCAGGCTGAAAAGCATGAAGTGACTTTGCTTTCCTTAACTGTGGCATGAAGCTGTAACTTTTCTGGTGTCTTAACTGCATTACCAGAAGCTGATACTAATTACAAATATGCATAGTTAACACGAGGTGTTTAGAGAAAATATCTACCTAATGATTCCACTTGATTGTAGTCCTGACAGAGAAAGGTAAAAAGGAAAACCACTGGGTATAACTGTTCAATCAGTTCTGTCATTGTATCGAGGTGTTGTATCAATACTGATGAAATAAAAGCTTCTCTAGGCTGCTTCTGGCTTCATCCAGCAGGTGGAGTTGATAGAATGGTGTGGCACAGACCGAATAGGCAAGGTAGTGCTGGATAAATGTAAATTTTGAGAATTGCTTCTGCTGTGCTTGTTTCAAGACTTGGGGAGGAAAGGAGGGATTTCCAGTTGTTTTGATTGCTGCAATGGACAACAAACAGTAAAGTAGGTAACAATGTTGTTAGCAGGGGAAGGTACTTTCTAGACAGGGAGATAGGGAAAAGTAGTTTGTAGGTTTCTTAATATGTGGAAGAAAAAAAGTTAAAATAATTCAGTTAACTTGGAAAGTGTTGGGGAATAGTGGAAGTGGGGAATAAGGAGCAGTGTTTGAATGAAGGGGCATGCAACTGATAAGTAAGGTGTTTGTTTCCTTAGCTGACTACATTTGACTATCTGCCTTTAATGTGTTTTTAACTGCTATTTTTTTTTTTTCTATAGCATTTCTTGGAATTCTGGTTATTCTGGCTGTTTTTCAGTAGCTACTTTCTTTATATGGCATTTAGATTAATAGCTTTGAAAACAGCCATTTTGCTAGGAACATAAGACTTACATTTTAATTGTCTGTTTCAGTTTAAATCTTCATGGTCCTGAAATTGTAATGAAGAAGAATTAAGAATAAAGGTTGCCATTTGCTAGTCTAGAAATTGTTTAAAACTTTTAAGTGCATGTTAAAAATCAACTTTTGCAGAGTATGTGACTAAAAGGGAGTTGCTAAGGTGACACTGTCTTTAGTAAGCTTGGTTACTTTTAAAAATCCTGATGGATAATACAGAATACTTTAATCTTGATTATAGAAGAAAGGGAAAAGAATTCTTGGAGATAATTATTTTGACTAATCAAAAGTTAGGAGCCCATAAAAATCAAAACTCAAAATGTTAGAAGAAGCACATTTACACTTAATGAGCATTAGTATTTTTGAGTCTCCGGAAGGTTTTCAGGGCCTGAGTCACAGATCAATGAGCCTGCTTGCTCAGTATCTTTGATTGCAAGATCTGTCAACGTATAGTTTTGTGCCAGTCTACTTGGGTTATAGGGGTGATTAGGCTCTACACTTTGTAACCCAAGCATTAGATTTTGCAGATAGTTTTTATGCTTTCAAAAGACTCTGATAGTTTGTGAATTTAAAGCATGGGAAAGGATTCTTGATAACATTTAATTTATAAAAATGTCATCAGAAGTTCAGAAGTGAAACACTATTTTTTTTACTTGTCTTAAAAAAGAAATAGATATGAAGTACACTTTTTTTTTTTGGTGATTTCTAGAAGTTAGCTAAAATTAAACTTTGTCATTTGCAGGGGGGAGCAAAACACCACCCTTTCATTTGGTCTTTAATTGGAATTTCCTGATGCAGAGATTGATGTAGTGAATTAAATTCATTAGAGCATCTTGTTCAAGATGCCAGAGTAGAAAGCTAGCATGTATGTAAAACCTTTTTCATTTTCATTTGTCTAAGACAAGAACTTCTATTCACTTTTGAAAAACATCTATTTCAGTTCTGGATCACTTCTGAAGGTAATGTGATCTGTATAGTTAGTTGGTTGACTTTTTTTCTGATTATCTCAGGTGCTCTCAGTTGAAGGGAACGGAAAAAGATAGAAGAAAACTGAGATAGCTAAGTTATAACTGAAGGCTGCATGTCACTGTGAAAGCACTGAATAGAGTACATGTGCTTGCAGGGGAAAACTCTGCTTAAATCAAGTTAGTGGTTATTGATTTGTTAGTAGCTTGAACTATAACTGTTAGTCTGGGAACTATAAATGCAGGATTAATAGCAGCAATATAATAGATAAATGACTGTACTAGACCCTTGCAAAACCATAGTAAGCACCTTTACACCCTTCTACAGCAAGTCCCCCACAAATCTGCACTTACATGCTCACCTCTGTCCCTTGAGCAGGAGTTTTGGGTTATGAGATCCCACTCTTCTAGGATGTTGCCCTGCTTATATACATCTTTGGAGATATGGGTGCTGTAGCTGCAGGTCTACCTGTGCTGTTCACTAATCCACCTACCTGCTGGGATGGTGATGTGCAGGCACCCCAGGAGTGGTCAGTGCATATTGCATTCTGTACTGTCAGCCTGCTGTCCAGAATGCCAGCTACGGGCTGTTGAGGGGGTGCAGGTGGTGGAGGAAGGGGTGGCCCTCAGGTCTTGACAGAGCTTGAGATTCCAGGAGGGCAGCATCTGTGTGTCAGACCACGTTTTGACTTCTGCTCTCCTTTTCTAGGATTTTTAGTATTTTTCATACTTGCATGAAGCTGACTTTCCTACCCTCCTACCAGGTCTCTTGGTAACTGCCTGGCTGGTGTTGAATGTGGATGATGATTGTCTTTTTCAGCCTTACCAGATTTTAAGCAATCACCCTCTCAGTTTTGGATATTCTGTTTGCACACATTGCACTATCATTTCTGTCTTGGCAAGTTGTTGTCCAGGCTTTTTTTTGGCCATGAGGAGGCTGCGTGGATTTTCCCCTGTGATTTGGAGCTGGTTCTTGGGGTACAAGTTACATTCATAAAGTAATAAACAGTGTCATTCTTAGAAGAAAAGGTTTCTGTTTGGAGCCATATGTTGGGGCAATTATGATAAATACTGGGAATCTTATTTGGCCTCAAAGTATTCATGATAGGCTGGAATGTATCACAATATAACAATTTTCTAATGATATTCTGTAAAATAAAGAGGCTTCATCTTTTCCTCACTCATTAATCCCAATTCATTTTCTTTATTTTCTGCATCCTTATGCTTTGTACAAGAAGTGAAAATTGAAATTGGGATCTGCACATTATGCAGACTTCTGGTCCTCGACCTAATCTTTTAATATCGCACCCACTGTTTGTGCAAGTACACTAAGAAAATATTTATTCACAAGGATAGTTTTATTATTTGCCAAGAAAATTTCCACACTTCTGATTAAACAATTTCATGGATGACAAAACTACAAGGACTGAAACCTACTGGATGCATTTCTGCTGTATATATAACTTTTTGGCCAAATGGACAACCTAAAAATAGTGACCATTTCACTTAGTGCATGGATAATTTTAAATCAGTTGGAGCTCTAATTTTAATATTTTTATTCCTAAGGTTAAGTGCCCTAATACTAAGAAACTACTTATTCTCTGGAAATACTATAGAAACTGAACAATTTACTAAGGGATTCTAATGAGTAGCAGGTAGTTACATCTAATGTACATTTAATATGAGGTTACTTCAAATTTTTGTTGATACTGGAATTGCTGTGCTCAGTTTTCTCCAATGATGGATGTAGGTCGTGCACCTTTTTTAGCTCCTCTATCATCTCACCTCTACAAAATCTATCCTGCTTTAGCATCCAGGTGGCAGGTACATCCATTCTTACTGAAAGCTATTTAAGGGGTGTTGTGAAGTATCTTGCTGCTTTTCCACTATATTCTATTTCTTTTTTGTGAAGATTTATTTGTTTAAGTTTTAGAATGACTCATCACTTCAATTAGTGCTGAGCTTACAGACATATTATACAGGACTTCTGGTATTATTTCCTAATATAATTGTTGCTTTCACATTTGTAATTAAAAATATCATGCCCATAAAGAATCACTTTATATTATTCTCAGTGTCTTTCCTGACTCAAGAGCAGAATGCCAATCTTACAGTAACAAATAGCTAATAAAATTAATTATAATTATTCTATTATAAATCATAAAATAACAAATAATAAAAGGGAGGTTCTTCTCCCCCTCCACTTTACATTGATGAGGCCCCACCTGGAATACTGTGTCCAATTTGGACACCCCTGTTCAGGAAAGACAGAGATCTACTGGAGAGAGTCCAGAGCAGGGCCACCAAGTTGATTAAGGGAGTGGAGCATCTCCTTTATGAGGACAGACTGAGAGAGCTGGGGCTCTTTAGCCTTGAGGAGACTGAGGGGGGACCTCATCAATGTCTATCAATATGTTAATGGTTAGTGTAGGGAGGACAGAGCCAGACTCTTCTCAGTGTCATACAATGACAAGAGGCAATGAGAGTAAGTTGGAGCACAAGAGGTTTAGGGTAAACACAAGAAACAACTTTGCGGTGAGGGTGACAGAGCTCTGGAAGGGCTGCTGAGGGAGGTTGTGGAGTTTCTTTCTCTGGAGACATTCCAGACCCGCCTGGATCTGTTCCTGGGTGACTTAGTCTAGGTGATCCTGCTCTGGCAGGGGGGTGGGACTAGATGATCTTCTAGGTCCCTTTCAATCCCTAACATTCTGTGATTCTGTAATATTGCCATTGTAAGGCAATGGCTGTTGCAAGATTTAAACTAATGCTGAGCGTCTTGTGTAGCCAGGTTCAAAATATAAACCAAAGTCACAGCTTAGTATCCATGTAATGTGCATTTGCATAACACCCCATCCATGTCAGATTTTTTGCCTGTGAATCTCAAACCAAATGATCCTTATTTTGTCTCCAGTTCAGAAGGCATTCTCAAGAGCAGCTGTGCTGCTATCACACCACAGTTCAGGCAACAGACTTGGAGCACTTGTTTGATGCATGGATGACTGATCTTCCATTAGCACCTTTTGCAAAACAAAATAAAACATCTGTTGTTTTATTTATATGTGAGCTTTCCAGTAGTAGTAGCTTACAGTTTTGTTTGGTGGTGGTTTTTTTTATTATTTTGATTTGTTGCTTTGTTTTTGTTGTTTGTTTTGTTTTGTAGTCTCATAGTTCAGTGAATCTTTATTGCATGGAGAGTGGAACTTCAAACAGATTGGGTGATTTCATGTATATTCAGGATATTTTTATAAGCATGATGGCTGGTACTTTTTGGTAGCTGGGAGTTAATTATCCCTTACTGAGAAGGGATAATCTTTTATTGGAAGACTGAACTTAATTTATAGTTTTTATATGGTTACTTGTCTCAAAGATACAGAGTTAAAAAAATATTATGACTACTTATTGGTCTCTGAGTTGTTTGGAGTAGACTTAGTTGTTCCACTTTGGGAGGGGATTTGGGTTTATGAATCCACAGCCTTCATAAGGGCAGGGAAGTGTTTCATTTAAAGAGTTTATCTTCACATATATAAAATTATTCAGTGTCTGCACTCTTTACTGGTATTTTCTATTGGACAACTTGGCATTGTTGTACCTGCTTTCCTAGATTTCCAAGCAGTCACATGGGGTCTGTGCACAATTGAGGTATCCTGAGCATGACAATCAGGGTCCTTAAGCTGTAAAAGGATCTAAGAGCTTGATGTTACAGTACTGAATGCTGCAGCACTCAAATGCTTCTGTACACCTTTCTTTTCAGATTCTGGTTTTGAGTATTGCTGAAGTCAAGTTTTTTTTTTTTGGG
>JAOEGS010010392.1:0-11035 GCA_025447755.1 Corythornis vintsioides
GTCACCCAGGAACAGATCCAGGCGGCTCTTAAGTGTCTCCAGAGCAGGAGACTCCACAGCCTCCCTGGGCAGCCCCTTATTACATTACTTCCTTTGGAAAATGAAACAAAAAAAGTTCCTGCCAAAGACTTTCAAAATAACTCCTGAAATCAGTGGGGAGTATTTCAATGGGGAGTACTGCATCTAGAGATGCAATGTTTTACAAAATATTTAAGGTAAATCTCACACTTGTATAGGTACACCCCATGCTTTGTATGTGTGTGTAAATGTATCTAGTGAATTTTTTGTCACAAGTCATTAGGGTGTAACTGATTACTTGTTGATAGGAATATATACACTTAGCTAACATTTATGCAATGTTTCACATCCTTTTAACCCATATCTAATATCCGTTTTGTTTCTACAGCAATGAAATTTTAAATCACAAATATAGGATTATTGCTGTCTACAAAATTATTCTTATCAAAGCACATAGAATGTCACAGAATGTTAGGGATTTGAAGGCCCAGGCAGGAGCGCAAGGTAAAGGGCAAGCAAGTGCAAACAGTGAGAGCTCATCTGCTTCTGCTCCAGCAAATGTGCTGCTGGTCAGGGGAGAGGAGAGGGTTCTTACCCCAAGGACTTCAGGTTGGCTGCAGGCTGCTGCCTCAGAAGCACCTGCAAGGGAAAGGCTCTCTGTTGGAGTGCCAGTGCTGCCAGGGTTGCCAAAGCCAGTGACTCTGGGACAGCACAGCAGACGCTATGTCAAAGTCTGTGTGGGTTGTGAAAGTCCAGTGGCTTCCTGGAGAGAGCTGAGTTTCGGATGGGGACTGAAAGTTCATTCTAGGGTTTGATGGGCTAAAACTATCAGCACATTGGTGGAAGGACAGAGATCAGAGGTTGATCTCCAATCTCCAAATAACACCTAATTCTGGGTTTTCATTTGGAATTGCATTTTGATCAATTTTATTCACATTCTTTTATTTTAGCTAGGGCCAGTGTCTAACAACCAAGAATATGCTCGTGATATTTGTCTCCCAGAATAGACTAGATGTTAATTGCTTCTTTTCACAGTGATATGAGTGGCGCAGAATAAGATTTATTTGTGCTTAACCATGTAATCGTGTGCTAGAAACAATGTCATGATACGTGAGAAACCCAGTATCAGGAGACAATTGAAGAAATGATCACAGTATTCTTTCAAAAGGAGCTTGCTTTTAATAGGCCATTCTATCATAGCTTCAGAAGCCCTCACAATTCTATCAACAGATATTTTTATAAAGTTAGGGAAGCACCAGTAACATAACATATATTTGCCAACATGTATTTTGAAGAAGATGAACTGCAACAGGTGCACAGAAATGCTACCATGAAGACTTGCAAAAATAGTGTAAGAAAGTTAAAATGCATTTAAATAAAAGGATAACAAGAATGCACATTGATATGGTTATAAATTAGTTATGAAGAAATTAATTGTAACTGAACACTAAAATACTGACCCAAATACTGTTACAATAGTATTTCCAGCAATCTAAAGAGAAGTCATTTAGTATCCTTTGAAATAACATGGTCAATATATTCAAACTCTTTCAATATGAAGCTTGAAAAACTTCAGAGCAGGGGTTTATGTTTGAAATAAGATCATTACTAGGACAAATGGAGTTTCTGATATTTGCATACATCGTATTTCAAAACTGTTTATTTGCAGTCTGGCTTTGATATATTAATATATGCTTTGCATCTTCTGTTAGTTGTTATTGCAGTTTATTTTCTCATCAAGGGAAAAAGACTCTCTTCTCCTCCTTCCCACTCTTTCTTCTTATTATTTGCCCCTCAACCCGAGCACCTAAAAGATTGGCTGCTGGGCATTGTCATCTTTTCCTGAGGCAATGGTCTAAAAATGAAGTAAATATAAACTGTGATTACTGATAATATTTTTTATCTGGCGGATGACTACGGTGACTAGTTAATATGTCCAGGATTTAACCACCTACATCTTTGGGATAAGAATGTATTTTTTGTTTAAAGCAAATTTGAAGACAAAATAGAAACTTTTCTTTCTCTTCAGTAATGTAAGGCATTGTTTCCTGTTACAATCAGTTGGAAGGTTCTTCAAAGGGGGACCCTCCTAAATCAGGAAAGCTATGAGATTTGTGAGATCTTTTGACTTTTCTGCTTGATTCATACATTCCTTATAGCTGTGGATTTTCTACCTTTGACTGTAAGTTTTCTGTAACCTAATGAGAAGTGCTGTGGATTCTTGATAACACACAAAAGAAAAATCCTATAGAACATTATCTAAGCTCAGCCTTTATTACACTGGTTTTGTTGTTTTTTTGAAATAGGCTATTCCTCTGATCTTATTTCTCTAAACCAGGCATATTATTGTTTTGCTGACCTTCTGCAACCACATTTTTAGAAGTTTGACAAAGAGATTTTTCCCAGGAGAAGGTCTGAAGGGTTAAAAATGGGTCATTAAGCTTAAAAGGAGGCAGAGTCTTGTGAAAGGAAAAGATAACATAAGGATTGCTGCAATGATACCCTTTACATAACTAGTTGCAATGTGAATCCTCTAACCCTCAGACAGACCCAAGGTATGGTCCAAAGGAAAAGCATTAACAGAGGTTCCAGGTTTCACAGCAAGGGCAGGGAATGGGAGGTGGTATCACATGTGGGTAAGCACTGCTGGATGGTACCAAGAGATAGCAGGAGTTCTGAAATAAGGGAATGGCGATTTTCTGCCTTCATATCTAAAGCTAGGAGTGACAAAATGACTGCCTTAGTTTCTTCTGTGTTACTATTTTGTGTATAAGACCCAGCTTATGTCTCACAAGATATGATAGTTTCTTGGCATTAGCCTGCTAGCATCCAATACTGCACAGGATTGTAATAAATACTAAATCTCATCTCTGTGTGTGGTTTAGACTGTGCACACTGAATGAAGAATACATGGTGTTTTTGTTTAGCTATAGAAAGCAATGTGTCTTATTACTGGCCTGTGAGATTTGAATCATTCATTTGACATGCAAAATTTACTTCCACTGTTTTCTCAAAGGTTTCCAGAATAAGCTGCTCATGTCCCTACATATCTTACCCACAAGCTTTCAACTTGCCACCCTGGGTAGAACCTAATACATTTCATTTGCTTTCGCACAAAAGAGCAATGCCACCACCTTACCTTGTTGGTCTATCCTTCCTGAATAGTACATAGCCATCCAGAGCAACATACCAGTCATGGGAGCTGTCCCACCACATCTCAGTAATTGTGATTATATCATAGCCATGCATCCCAATGTATATCTCTAACTCCTCCTGCTTATTCCCCATACTCTGTGCATTGACATATAAACATTTCAAAGAGGCAGTTAGGCTTTTAGTTTTCATTCTTGTCATCCAATCATTCCTGGCCACCTCAGTGGCCACCAACCTGCCAGTGAGCCCTGAATGAAGGCCGTCCTAGGCTCATCTCTAGTGAGCCTGATTTGATCCCCTTCACCCTTCAAGACTAATTTAAAGCCCTTTCAATGAGCCCTGCCAGCTCTTGTGCAAGGATCTTTTTTCCCCTTTGAGATAGGTGCACTCCATCTGCTGCCAGCAGACCAGGAGCCATAAAAACTTCTCTGTGATCAAAGAACCCAAAATTCCAATGGTGGCACCAGTCTCTGAGTTATGTGTTAATCAAGTATGTTTTCCACCCTCTTCATGCATTTTTCACTTCTACTTGAGGGATTGCTGAGGACACCAGCTGTGTACCCAAGCCTTTAACTAGTCACCCCAATGCCTTAAAGTCCCTCTTAATTGTCCCTGGACTTCTCTCTGCAATCTCATCATTACTGACCTGGATAACCAGCAAGTTGTAACAATCAGAGGGATGCATTAGTGCAGGGAGCAGGAACACAGCAGACTTCCCTGTGGGATGGGTGTGGTCTACAAATAGGCCCCTCTGTTTCCCTCAGCAAGTAGTCACCCACTACAATCACCTGCCTTTTCTTCCTCTTTAAGGAAGTCCTAAGGTGGGGGAGTGAGAGACAGGGTCTGGATGACTCACTGGATGAAGCTTTGTCAGTATCTTCATTCCCTTCTACCTTCAGAATCTCATATCTATTCTGTAAGTGTATTTGTATTTTGCTGATCAGGGACCTGTCTCCATTGCCCCTTGTCTCTTGGGTCCTCTCCTTTTACCTAGTGGAAAGGGAGGAAGGAATCCTTTCATTATTGTGAAGCTCCCCATTTGTTCTGCAGGGGTACTGCAGGCAGAATACTTCCTTAAGAGAACACGTCTGCTCTGTTTTTTGTGCTGCACAGAGACCCATTCCCCCTCATACTACTTCTCTTGGACCAATGGTTCCAAGATTTCCTCACTGGAAGGTGCCTCAAATTCAAGGGGTCTATACCCATGACATGAGCAGACATGGGGGAGGACAGGAAGGTGGGGGGAGGATTATCTTCCTGCTCTGAGCTGGGACCTGCCTGAAAGTCTCCCCCTCCATGTCCCCCATGTCTGCTCTTTCTGGCTGATGACAGGAGAGGGAGTCCTCCACTACTTGTAAGGCCTCTTTCAGTTGCCTTGGTCTAAGGGTGCAGCCCCACCTGTCTATCTCAGTCTCACAGTCTCTGATTATTCTCAATCTTTCTACCTCCTCTCTCAGTCCTACCACCTGCCTGAGAAGGTCATTTATTTGTTCACACCATACACAGGTGACATTTCCAGCTTCATCTAGTTCAAGTGCCAGGCTCAGGCACTCACCACAACCAGAGTCCTGCTCAGACTGTGCAGGACCTCTGAGTTCCCAAGTCCTTCCTCCTCATTGTGGCTCTCAACCATGCTATGACAATGACTTATCTCTCCTTTTTTTTTTTTTTCTTTAGTTATATTTTATTTAATTTATGTTTTTATTTGATTTATCTTCCTTCTTATTGTACAGACCCATCTGACGTCTGCTTCACTCCACAGCCCAACCCCCACGCGTGCACTGTTGGCAGTGTTTTCCCGAGACTGCTATAACTATCTCGCTGCCCGAGATATGGCAGCACTTAGAGTTTCACCTCGTTTAAATCTACAGTGACTTTCCAGCAACTCCCCTTGTCTGTGCCATTGCACAAGAGTGCCCGTGAGAGTTGCAGACTCTGCCACTCTTTGCTATATCTCTGGGTCCCCTCATGTCGAGGAAACACCCTGTTCAAAAGAAGAAAAAATAGGTGCCACAGAGCCCATCAATGTCTGAACCAGTCCCACTGTCTCTCTGCCTGCATATGGCCTTGCTTTGTGTTTCATTAAACTACCTTTGTCTTAACCTACAAGTTTAATCTTATTTTCTTCTCCTGGTCCAGCTGAGAGGAGAAGGTAGGGACAACGACTGATATAGCAGCTTGGTGGGCATGTCATTCAAGGTCTGTGAATCAGTTTCCTGCAGAGCAGTAGATAAAGGAGCAGTTTCACTTCTATTTCTGCAGGACTTCAAGGCATACTACTTCTGAAACCATCTTGTGTCTGAAGTGCAGCGCTTGTACCATGTGATACTTAAGAAAAGAGGACAATGATCCCGTAGCCCAGGGGAATGTTAAGCATCTTCCAGATAGAAGTACTTGGCAGATCTCCAGATTTTGTGGCAGAGTTATTTTTTAATTCCCACTCCTCCCCTTACAGAGAGCAAGACTGAAGTAGGGAATGGGTAAGTCAGGCAGATTTCTCTGTGAAGAGGAGAGCTACTAGTATAAGCAGATATTGTGCCCCTGTTTTGTGAAAAAAAGCTTGACCTTTTCTAACAGTCATTTTCCTGGCCAGGTATTTAGGTCAGGTCACTTAACTGTGTGAATCTACAAGTACCACATTTATTACAGTGGGGGTTTAACTCTGTAGATCTCTGTCTCACAATAGTTTTTATCTGAAAAAAAAGGCTGTCAGGTGTTTTTTTCCAACCATTACTATCTTACATGATATATATGAAATAATTAAAATAACTGTCCTTAAAAGCAATAGCATTTTAAGAAGAGTTAATTTGTGGTACAAAATGAATTAATCTGTGTGATGGTAAACAAAGACATAAGGAAGTGTTGTTACTCATCTTTCTGTTTAAACATATGGAGCTTCTTGCAAGAGAGTGAATAAAAGATGTTCAAGATTTCTAAATGACCTATGAAGATTATTAAGAATTCTGTTATGTGAAAATCCACATGAGAGAGATGGGAGCAGTTCAAGAGATTGTGCTTTGTGCTTACTAAGCAAAGTAATAACTGCATGCAAACAAAACCCATAAAGAGCATTTGGTTGCCTCTTAAATGTCTAGTACTTGTAATGTAAAAGTGGAACTTGTAGACGTATAATACATGTACATTCCATGGGACTAGAAGAGTGTGTGCAGTTGAAATTTTACCTAAGTGATTTTTTAAGTGCTAAATAAGAAAACATTAATTAAACAATCTGGTTTTGTAATATGGTAAAGTATCTCAACATAGATATGAAAATGTTTTTGTTTTTTAGAAATTTCAATTATTTTAGTGGCTCAGAAACATCTAAAATGCATGTATTGTAATTGAGCCAGAGGTACATGTTAAGGTCCAAATCCAAACATCTTTAAAACTCAGATATGATCAGGTCCAAGGTTTGGTTCAACTCTCATTAAAAGACAGCTGCCAAATACAGATTGTGATGCAGTAACTTCCTCAGTTTGCAGTGTCCAGATGTTTGGTGAGGAGTGTTGCATCTTAGGCCATTCTGTCTGTTTGGGGTTTGTCTTACTGTTAGGGTGGTTTGATTTTGGGTGTCTTTGTTGTTGGTTTTGTTTGTTAGTTTTTTTATATACTAACATTTTTATGCTAATTTTATATCTGACATATATCTTCTGAGACAATAAGCTTTATGCTGACTGTTTCAAACACTGAAATTAATTTAATCTTGATTTGTTTGGTTGGGTTTTTTTTTTTTTAATGCAATAGATACAGAGGAGAAGTATGATACTATATAGATTATTTTACATTAATTCTTTGTGGGATTCTATTCCTGCCCACTATCGTGACTTCAGTTTTGGGGTGCTCCAATGGATCCTTCAGAGTCTGGAAATCTTCAAGACCTTGCTACTGCCTTGTAAGAAAAGTTAGACTAACCATTGCAAATTCAATCAAACAAACAAAAAGAGGAGAAACAGAAAAAAATGTTTTCGAAATGTGAATTTTCAATTAAAAGCTTTATCTCACACAATTGTGTCATGTTCATACTCAGTTAAAAGGTGTCATTTGGATTAGAAAATCCAAGAGAAGTTGTTTATGAAACCAGAAATGTGTAGATAAAGAAGGCCACACAGTTTGTGATGCACTGGTAGATTAGGCATTTTTATTTATTGTATTGAATTTTTTGTTCCTCTTGAGGAAAGGCAGCTGGCTGATGGCATTTGTTCTCATGATCTCTGCCTGCACCTGCACTAGATAAATGCAGGTGTGTGCTGGATTTCTTCAGCTGCTCCATGTTATGAGTTTTAAAGTCCAAAAGGCTCTGGAGATCCCATTCTGTAAAGTTTGCAAAACAATGACATCAGGCATTTGCAGATACTGTTATGACATTTTTGTTCCTTCTTTTGGAATTGCTTAACCCTAATGTGTCAGCTCTACTACTTATTTGTTGCTGATCTGCTGCTTCCCGTAAATGATAATCATTCCAATATGTTGAAAAGTGCCATTGTTCATGAATGCCTGTACTTTCTCTGAAGTGTTGATGGGCATGAAGGACAATTATTCATTATTTAATCTAACAATATAACTGAACTATGTACCTTAATCATAGCAGACTACAGTTCAAGAAACTTTATTTTGCTTTCTGATGAAATTAAGCTCGGGAGACAAAAATTCAGATGTATTTTTAGGTCAATTCACCTAATTTAGAAAATAAGTACAATCTTAACAGTACTTTTAACCTGAAAATAATGCATATTCTACTGACTCTGTATTGTAGACTGTGAAATGTGCAAACAAAACCTTCATCTAGGAGGGGCTTTATTTAAAAATATTTTGTTCTATTCCTTCTAGACAAAAAGAGAAAATTCCCTGCCTTGTAATTCTGCAGAAGTGTACTGCAGGTGGTGACCATTGGAGGCAAAGCTGGGAGCACCTCTCAGCAGAGAGCTGGAAGATGTGACACTTTTGCATTCTCTTCCTGATAAAAAAACATGGACTGTGAAATAGTGTGTGTAGGGGTGGGGAGGGCAGGGCTGTTTTTTCTGTGTCTCCCGTGCCCTATGATCAGTGTCCATTTGGAATATGCTGTGTTCAGTCAGTATGACTTCATTAACAGGGGACAGTTTGCACACGTGAGACAAGGAGGAGCAGTACCTTCTAAGTCAGAGGGATGTTGACAAAGCTGAGCCTGAGCTGCACGGAACAGTGTGCATACAAATGTTTGGCATCAGAACTATATTTGGGCTCCAGCAGTTTAGCTGCATAGTCCGGTGCGGCTCTGCAGCCAAAATCCCAGTGATCTCACTTCATAAAGACCAGTGTTATCTCAGGCATCAATCTCTGCTCAGTTTAACCTACTTCATGGTGTATTAGGAGGCACTTGTAGCACCCAGCAAAGGTGTAAATACTGAGTTACAAAGACGGCATGAGATGTGTATTTTTGTTTGAAAATGAATTACAAGATTACTGTATTGGGAGATGAACAGGATATCCAGCTTCTGCAACTCAGGGTAGTCCGGAACTATCTGTACTGGCTAAACTCCTACTGAGCTGCCTAATACCAAGAATTTTAAACTGGGAGCTCAGGGGCCATTTTGTGTACCATCTTTACTGGCAATGGAATACTCTTTTATTTCAAAAGTAGCCTTATTGATCTCTGAGGAACTATTTGGATGGTAAATTGCTGCTTAAAATATGTAAGAAAAGAAAAATTAGATCATGAAGCAGAACTACTTTTACAATCTTGGGTAACCCAAAGCAAATGGCCTTACAGTGGGCCAAGGAATTGCAGGCATTTTTTTAGAGATCTGCTCATCTATTTCATTTCAACAAGCAAGGCTCCGCCTCTGGCATTCAGCAGCAATGTCAGGGAGTGTACAGAGTGTACTTCCAGCACCAGAGGAGAAGTAGGAGGCTCCTCATTTGCTTTCTTTTTTTGCTATTATCACTCATTTGCTCTCTCTAAAGGTGAAGAATAGTTCCCCTTTAACGAATGCTTCCAGTACATATCAGTCTTCATTTAGCTACAAGTAGGGGCAGAAGCATTTGTACTTCTTTACGTACATTTTCCTGGCCAATTTCTCAATATGATTTTTTGTACTCCATTTAATATGTAAGATCAAAAACAATTGCTTATTTTTTAAATTAACTAGTAGCTCTTAAAGTAACAGATGTTCAACACTCTGCAAAACAATCAGATATGCATGAGTGCTACAAAAAGAGTATCCTTCCTTTTCCTGAAACACTAGTTATGCACAATGAAAGGATGGAGAACTGTTTTGGGCGGACTGTGGAGCAGAGCTGGGAATACTAGAGTCAGATGGTAATAAAGAGAAATCGGCATAGGCTGAGCAATCAGTAAAAGTTCTGAAAGAGTTAGCATCCCAAGAGGCATAGGGAAACTCTGTCATATGGAATGCTCAGCAGTTTATATTTAACTTTAGACTGCAAAATGCATTGAATAGAAGAATAATCCTGCTCTGGCAGAAAAAAGTACTTAAAATGCAACTGATAATTTCAGGGCTGAATTCTTTGCTCACATAAATAAGCCAAACTCTGCTAAAGTCAAAGGAGACTCACCCTTTCATGCCAACAAAGGATATAGTCTTCCCTTCTACTCTGAAAGTAGCATGATTTTGAATGGGATCATTAATCCCCATGAAGCAGAGGCCTTGTGTGAGTACTTGGTTTTCCACAAAGGTTTTTTTTTTCCCTTCTGTTTTTAATTTTTTTTCTTCCTCACTATGATGAAAGCCTGAATGAGAAAAAGAAAGCTGTGGCATGCTTGCTTTAATCCATAATGTGTGATGATTGTTGACCCTCATAGCAGCCCTTGTCCTAGCTGTGTCTCAAAAAGCTGTATGATTTTTTAAAATTTTTTTGTATTTAAATCAGGTACGCCAAAGAGAATTGCATTGAAATAACCATTTATTTATTTATTTTTAATGAATTTGCTTGATGTATCTAAGGGCATAAAACCAAGGAACCAGTATTCTAACTGCCTGCATGTTGCTAAACTCCCTTTGGGTTTCTTTGTGGTCCTTCTCCCTTACTACTTAGTTAATCAGTTAAATCTCTCTTTCCTTCTCTTTTTTTTTCCCTCTGCTTCAACTAGCTTCATTGCAATAAATAATAGGCTCAAATATGGGCTTCAGATGTATCCTGGGAGATCACCTAACCTCGCACTTTCAGACCTCTAAGTTTCACATGCCTAGGCAGCAATTCACAATTAATTTGTTCTTCTTGCTAGCTCCTTTGCAAGACTTGGGGGAATTGCCAAGACTTACCTACAATTGCAGTGCAGAATGTTTCAGCCAGAAATGAAAGTTGCTGTCATCAGGTAAACAAAATCTGATGAGATTTAGTTGGAAATAAAAAACATGCCATCATAAACCTGCTAAACTGTGACCTACATCTATTTACAACGTCTGTAGGAATTTGTTTGAATAGGCCCAGGCAGAACATTACTTGAAACCCCAAAGGGAGATAAGTGTGATTCGGAGTATTATGCAGGCAGAGGCAGCACACAATTTTAAAAAGCATATTAGGGTATCTTTAACTTCAGGTTGGAATCTAAATGGACTCAATTTTTCTGTCTGTTTCCCTTCGGTTTGGATGCAGTCACTGAATTTTAGAAAAAAAATCTTGCTACTGACACCAGCAGAAATAGGCATAATTGCCCTGCAGAAAGAGCATCCCAATTGATACGGTTTCATCTTTATCCTCATTGTATGCCTCTGCCATTTCAACATGACTAGTATTTACCTATTTGTTTATTTATCATAGGAAAAAGTATTTTGCTGGCTCTTCAGCAGGATGAGAGGCAATGGGTGCAAACTGGAGCACAAGAGGTTTAGGGTCAACACAAGAAAGAATTTTTTCTCAGTGA
>JAOEGS010010393.1:0-14979 GCA_025447755.1 Corythornis vintsioides
GGACTAGATGATCTTCTAGGTCCCTTCCAACCCCTAATATCTATGAATCTATGAATCTATGAATCTATGAATCTCCAGCACCACGGGTGTTGTGTAATCCCTTGGAACTGTTTTCCACCCTCCTCAGTGGGTGAGTTGGTGGCAGCAGGGGGTGTTGGGTCCCCCACGTGAGCAACTCAGGGAAGGGAATTCCTCAGTGGGGAAGGGGCTGACATTTGAGCCAATGTCACATGCTTTCCCCACCTCATTTCTGGGTGGGCAGAAATCCCCTTGAAGTGTTCAGCATGTCCAGAGGGACCACCAGGCCCCCACCTCCACTTGCCACGGGGTCACTGTATGATGCTTGTGGCTGCAGGAGATGGGGTGGGACTTCACTTCCAGGCATGGGAAACCCACCCAGCCAGAGCATCTGCTCTCCTAAAACTGTTGCTCCACATCATTTCGGTGGGAGAACCGAAGGAGAAGGGGAAGGTCTCTCCCCAAGACTTGCTCCTGTCTCTAAAAGCTGATCACTTGCTGTTAGTAGGAGCTCAGCCAGACCCATGCACACCCAAGAGATCCCAAAGCCACTGGGCAGAGCCTTCCTCCCTCTCCACCTCCTGCTGCATTCCTGGGAACTGTCCCAGCACCTTTCCTGGGGCGACTTGCTGCTCACCTGTCCCTCTTTGCCATGTCCTCACCCCACTCAAGTAAAGCACTGGGGTTTTAAAGAGCTTTTTTGAAGTGCACCCACAACGTCTGGGCTCTTCTTTTGGGGTTCCTTATGGTTTTGATTGATTTTTTTTCTATTTTTTGGGCTTTTTTCCATGCAAAACTGAAAATCCCCAGGTAACAACATGCACAAGGGCCAGCTCAAGCAACCTGCATGCAAAAGAGCCGTGCACCTTCCCAAACTCTGCAGCCACGTATGGCTGTGTATGGGTGTGGGCCATACCTCCTGCAGCAGGGTCACCTCATACTCCTGCAGCTGCTGCTGGAAACCCAAGTTGGGGCTGACGTAGGAGCGCACAGCCTTGGTGGCAGCCAGGCAGCTCTCCCAGCCCAGCTCAGTCACTGTCATCAGATAAGCCACCAGGATGGTGGTGCTGCGGGAGACCCCAGCCAGGCTGGCACAGCACGAGGGGAGCAGTGTCAGGGATGGGTATTCCCACCACAGAGGTGGCATGAGGCTTATGAGTCTCATGAGGAGCAGCTGAGGGATCTAGGGTTGGTCAGCCTGGAGAAAGGGAGGGTCAGGGGAGACCTTCTGGCTCTGACAGCTCCTGACAGAAGGTTGGAACCAGGGGAAGGTCGGGTTCTGCTCCCAAGGAACAAGACAGAACAAGAGGAACCAGCCTCAAGTTGCCCCAGGGGAGGTTGAGGTTGGAGCTGAGGAACAATTTCTTCCCCTTGAGGGTTGTCCAGGGCTGTCCCAGGCTGTCCAGGGCAGGGGTGGAGTCCCCATCATCCCTGGAGGGGTTTCCAAGCCATGGAGCTGTGATGCTGAGGGACAATTGGTCAGTGGTGCCCTGGCAGTGCTGGGGGATGATTGGACTCCAGGAGCTTAAATGTCTCCTCCATCCAAAACAATTCTATGGTTTTATTATTCCCCTGGGCACCCTTCCTTGCTGGGGTGCTAGTGGGGCTCCCCAGCCAGGGGTTGGGTGGGGGTAAGGAGCTGCATGTCACATGGGTGGCCCCAGGTAGGTGTCTTCCCCCAGTCCTCCCCTCCAGCCTGTCCCAGCTCCTTGGATGCTCAGGTTTTCAGCACATGGACCACCCATCTCCAGTGGAGACCTTCTGCTGTCACCCTCCCACCAGTCCTGCTTTTCTCTTCTTCTTCCTCCCAACCCCAAGTGACATTTGACACTTTCTAGGAGCCCATCCCCACCTCTCAGGGGACCAGCACCAAGCAGGGACGGGAGGTGGTGACAGCAGCTCTCACCAGTGGACCAGGCAGCCTCCCCCACCGAGCCTGCATTCGTGGATGAACTTGATGCACTCCTTAAAATGCTGCAGCCTGCAAGGAAAGAAGCAGGGAGGTGAGGGAGGGAAGCACGGAGACCTGGAAAGCAGGACAAACAACTCCTTATGTACTGAGGAGACAGAGATGGGTGTTCATGGAGGGTTATGATGATGCCAGTGAGACAACTTCCTAATGCTTATCACTGCATGGGATGCCTGAAAGTGCTGCTGATCCCTCCTGAAGACAGAGGGCATCTCCACGAGCCCACCCCAAGGCAGGTATCCTCCTCCTCGGAATAAACACTATCCACCCTTGTTCACCCTCATGGTCCCACCAAGCCTCAGTGGCCACAAACCTGATGCTGGGGGCTCCTTGACCTGATTCCCTGACCACACAGCCCTGGCTTTGTCTGGAGGAGGAGAAGAGGATCCCTTTGGCCCAGCAGTAAGCAGGGGAGCCAGCATCAGGCTTCCTCTGCCTCCACGTGATGGGGTGGGCGTGCGGCTGCAAATGCCTTCCTGGTTTCTCAGAAGCCAAAACACGAGCTACCATAGAGTTATTCCCCTCCATGCCCCTCAACAGGGCTTGCTTCCTTGTGGGGACAAGGCAGAACCCCCCCCACAAAAGGTCCTCCATCTCTGTTAGCCCATGGATGTGATGCTCTTCACACTGCGTGGAGGGGGATGCTGCTCGTAGGCTCAGATGGCTTCTACTATGGGTGTAGTCAGAAAGAGCAGGGGGTTCTGCTGCCCAAGAAGAGGAGAGATGGAGAAGGTTCTGAAGCTGAGGTCATACCAAAAGTATTGAGCTTCTCAGCCCTGGAAAGAGATGTCAGCCCATTGCTCCTAGTGGGCTACAAATGAAGGCAACTGAAGAATCATCATTTGTGGCAGAGTTCTCCAGCTTCAGGCTTGTCCTGGTGGATTTCTCCTTGTCCTACTCATCTTCACAGGGCAGACAGAATCCCCCAGAGCCTTCACATGTTGCCTACACAGAGCCCAGCTCTCCAGATCCCAGTCCTCCACTTCAGCCCCTCAGCTGGGACCAGCTGGGATGCACCTCGCTCACAAGGACACGATGCTCATGCCTCCAGCTCCCTTGGCACACTTGCCACCAGCCTCCAGCCCACACAGCATCACTCTCCCATCCCATCCCAGAGCCAGCTGAGCATTTTGACCTCTCCATCCATCCTCACCCACTCCACGGGGTGTTTTTTCCCCGCCAGGCAGCCAGACAGGGGAAAGCTCTCCCTGGAGTTTTCCAGCCTGCAAACGTGGGATCGAGGCAATGCAAAGAGCTACTGAGGTCCTGAGTCACAAGAATCTCCTCTGCAGGACACGAAGTTCACCAGGATTGTGAAATTCAAGGCATAAACTGACAAGCAGAAAATAGTTCCTTGAATAAATCTTCCTTCCGGCAGCCACACTTAGCTTTCTACCCCCCCTCCCCCTTTCAGCAGACATGAGACAAATGCAAAGAAATGAAAGAAGAGAAAAAAAAGAACAAGCCAAAAAAAAAAAAAAAAAAAACCAAACCAAAAGCAACCAAACAACCCCCCAAAAAACCAACACATCAGTTCTTGCTGAGGCAGGGCTTTCTTGTAAAGCTTCTCTTTCCGCTCAGCAGGAGCATGAGCAAGCAGAATTACACCCCTGGGCATGGCTGGCTCCTAAGGATGCTGGAAAACCAGCAGCTCCACGAAGTGGGGCTTGGGCTGGGCAATGAGCACCCAGTTTTGATGCTTTTTAGGGTGTGACTGGTGAGAAAAACCACCTGGGAGTCACACCATTTGCAATGGCTGGTTGGTTGGTTTAGGGGTGTCCAGAAGCAGTGAGGAGCTGTGACCACCCCAGTGCCAGCAGCTCCTGTGCCCATTGCATCCCAGTTCCATGAAAGGCTGGGGATTCCTCACAGCAACTCTTCACCAGCTTCATCTCAACAAGATTTATGAGGCTCTTATGTTTTGCATGGAGGGAAAAAACAAACAAACAACAAACCCTTTTGATTTTAATCAATATTCCCCTTGGAAAGAGCAATAAAATATCTGGAAGACCCGACACAGATCGTTGCCTTCCTAAAGCAATAATAAAAAATGCACCAATTTTCCACCCTGCCCGGTAGAATAATTCTGAAATGTGATGGAAAAATTCAATTTACTGACTACAAACACATAGGGAAACAGATTTTTAAGCCCTGCAGATGTTGTTTGCCACCTGAGAGTGAAGCTCAGCTTCTGGTGAGCTCAGCAATGATATGAAGTGGGTTTTTTTTTTGAAGCATGAATGGGTTGAATTTTTATCCTGCAGAATCTGGACTTTCACTGACCCATGACTACCAACACACCACAGTGGGAACAAAAGGTTGGCAAAGGACTTACAGGTTTTGACTGGATGAATCTGAGGCCGAGATACAGAGATAGGTCATGTCCTGTAATACAGAGGTGGTTACAGGAATAAGATACCCCAAGAAACACAAAACCCCTCATTTTTCTCATTTTCCCCTCTCCCCAGCTGACCCTTCAGTGAGGAAAGCCACAATCAACTTTTGAGTACAACAGTGGGTCACATCCATCCCACCCCAGGCTATTTCCCCATCCAGCCCAGAAGTTGAGCCATGAGGAACCTCCAGGATGCTCAGGACCCTCCTCAAAACTGAGCCACCCCTTTCCTGGAGCCCCAACTGGTGAGCCCAGTCAGGAAGACGTGTTTGAACACGCACCCATGAAGTCACTCTCATTGAGGAGTTATTTCCTCCTGGTCCTTTTTAATACACAATAAATCATCCTGCTGCTTGGTGGTGTAGGTCAGATTACTTTCCTTTCTTTAGAACATCGCTTCCTCGAACCTCCCTGTTCTGAACTAAAATTAGATCTTGTTCATCTGATTTCTTTTTTGGGTTGTTTTTTTTTTTTAGTTTTTCTTATTTTTTTTCTTAGCGAAATGGGTGGAAATCCTGACAGTCAGAAGTGGAACAACCCAGCACCAGGGACTGTCCCATCTCCTTCAGCTCGCCAGGGCATCACTGCTGCTGAAAGGATCCCCCCCTGGGATGATGCAACCCAAGCCCACGAACCACCCTCGCTTCCCTCCAGCCCGGGGTGAGCCAGGAGGCAGGAAAAAGTCAATTATTTCAGGAGGGAAGGGACAGAGTGGGATGGGAAGAGGGACATTCCCAAGCTGGAAAGACCCATGTTGTGAGGATGAGGGCGGGCGGGCTTTCCCGTGCATCACCTCCTCCATCCCATCCATCCTCCCCAGTCCTATCCCACACTGCCTCACGTGGGATACGAGTGAGCTCCCTGTGACCCACCAGTTTGCAGCTCCCCACCTGTAAAAGCTGCAGGAGAAGCTGAGGCAGGGGTGGGAAAGGAGCCAACAGGTTCCTCATCCCCATCCCTGGCCAAATCCTCTCATCACGCAGGGGATGGCAGGTGCAGGTGGGAGCTGGGAGAGTAGACTGGGACAAACTGGGATGAGCCTTGGAGGCTGCAGCTTCCCAGAAGCTGGCTGCACCATACCCTGCCCGTCACCAACCCGAGGAGAACCACCATGCCAGCAAAGCCACCGTGTCAACCGGCGGAGCAGCCAAACCCCAACCCCCATCCCCATCCTGGATTAACTGCAGAGCTCCCAGTGGCTTCCCCTTCCCCACGGGGCCAGGTGTCCCTGGGTCCCAGCCGTGGAGAGCTGGGCCACACATGGGAATGGTGCTGGGGTTTTTGTGGTTCCTGACCCGGGGCTGTGATTGACACATTGCTCAACCCACCGTGCCTTTCCAGTTCCTCTTTTCTGCCAACCCTCTGGCTTTGCTCCGTGTTGTAAGTTTGCCCTGCGGTTTACTACCCGTCTGGCTCTGCCCCAAGCCCTGCCAGCCCCACCAGCTGCCCCTTCCCCAGCCACCAGCCGTTTCTCTGCACCCACTTGAAGCATCCTCCTTCCTTCTCTCCCCTCCTCCACCCCCTTCCACGTTACTCAGGAGAGAAAAGGCTCAAACTGGTGTTTTTATGGCGTTCCCTACCCATTGTTGTTGATCTACTCAAGGGTAGGAGGCTCCACAGGAGGATCTGGAGGGGTTGGATCAATGGGCAGAAGTTCAATAAGGTCAAATGATGTACTTGGGTCACAACAACCCACTGCTGTGCTACGAAGCTTCTGGAAAGATGCCCAGTGGAAAAGGACTTGGGGGTGTTGGTTGACAGCTGGCTGAAGGTGAGACAGTGGGTGCCCAGGTGATCAAGAAGCCACCAGCATCCTGGCTTCTGTCAGCACTGCTGTGGCCAGTAGGAACCAGGGCAAGGATTGGGGAGGTCACCCCTTGAATCCTGGGGTCAGTTTTGAGCCCCTCACTCCCAGAAGGACATGGGGGGGCTGGAGAAGGGCAAGAGAGCTGGGGAAGAGGCTGGAGCAGGAGTGTGGGGAGGAGCAGCTGAGGGAGCTGGGCTGGTTGAGCCTGGAGAGAAGGAGGCTCAGGGGAGACCTTCTGGCTCTGACAGCTCCTGGCAGGAGGGTGGAGTGAGGTGGCATCAGGTTTTGCTCCCAAGAAACAAGAGATGGGAGGCTACTCCTCCTGGTGCAGACTCCCCCCATCCCACGGCTCCACGCAGGCAGGATTTGTACCCAAAAGATCCGACCAGCACCTCTGGTATCACCCCAGCAGGCAGCTCCCCCCCCGTGCCTCAGTTTCCCCCACTCACAACCCCAGGAGTCCTCACGCCTGGCGTTGGCACCGGGCAGGCAGAGCCGAAGCGGCCAGAGACCCTTGTTCTGGAGTGGGGAGGGTGCTGTGGGTCCCGCTCCGCCCCGGTGCCCGTCGGGGCTGGATGGGACCCGGGCGCCGTCATCTGCAGGGCACCGCCGCCCTCTCGCGGTTCTCCCCGCGGCAGCACCGGGTCCCCCGCCGGGTCCCGGCCCCGCCAGAGCTGCTCCTGCTGCCTTCCTAGTGAAAAAAACCCATCCAGGTGCCCGTGCCCCCACAAAACACCCCCCTTTCCTTCCCCTCGAAGCCACAGCTGAGAGTTTTCGGGTGTAATTCGACGTTGCTTGGAGCAAACTGGTGGAAATCGGTGGAAATCCAGTAGAATTCTGGAATCTGGACTGGTTTGGGTGGGAAGGGACTTTTCAAGGTCATCTAGTTCCAGTCCCCCTGCAGATTGCTGGGACATCTGCAGCTAGAGCAGGTTGCTCAGAGACTCCCCAACCTCCCCTGGGATGGTGCCAGGGCTGGGGCAGCCACCACCTCTCTGGGCAGCCTGGGCCAGGCTCTGCCACCCTCAGCACCAACAATCTCTCCTTCTCTCCAGTCTCAATCTCCCTCTTTCAGTTCAAACCATCCCCCCTTGGCCTGTCCCAACAGGCCCTGCTCCAAAGTCCCTCCTCATCTTTCTGACAGGCCCCAGAAGGTCTCCATGGAGTTTCTCCTCTGCAGCCTGAACCCCCCAGCTCTCCCAGTCTATCCCAGCAGAGGGGTCCCAGCCCTCCCAGTATTGCTGGGGCTCCTCTGGCCCTGCTCCCTGTCTGTGCTGGCTGAGGCCTCCAGAGCTGGACCCAGCACTGAAGGTGCCCCAGGATTGTTCTCTCTGTCCCATGCCAGCAGAATCCCGTGGCCATGGCATCAGCACCTACTCCCTTCAGGCTCCTCCACCAGGGTGGCCCCCAGGGTCTCCAGCTGAGCACTCACCTCCAGCACTGGCTTGGCACTGTTGTGGACAGAGAGGATGTGTGTCACCCCGTTCTTCAGCAAATTTTCCTGGTCCTCAGAGTCTGGAAGCAGGAGCAACATGTGAAGTCATTGCCCAGGGCAGGGGGGGAGTCCCTGTGATGCCTGGAGGGGTTTTCAAGCCCCCCGTGGAGCTGTGGTGCTGAGGACCAAGGGGCAGTGGTGCCCTGGCAGTGCTGGGGGAATGGTTGGAACAGTTGGATGAAACCCAGACTTCACCCTGCACCTCACAGTGCCCAGCCAGGCGTTGGCTCACTGTAAATATTGTCTCAGCAAACACAAGGTGGCTTCCAGACATGCCAGGGGCTCTAGCAGGGAGCTGGTGACCATGGCTCTCTGTGGATATCCCCTTCCCAGTCTAGAGCTGCATGAGACCCACTCATAGTTGAGATGGGGCTTTTGGGGGGACCTTGGATCTCCAGAAGATGCTGAGATCCCCAGCTGGGAGCAGGCACATGGAGCCCTCAAGGAGAGAGGCTCCTCCAGCCTCCCAGAGCTCCTCCAGGGATCCCCCAGCAACATGGAAGTGAAGCAGGGAAAGGACTCTGATCTAAGTGGGGATGTCCCTGCAGGGACTAGCTGAGCTTTGGAGGTTCCTTCCAACCCAGGGCATTCCATGATCCTCTGACTCACCACGGATATTCCCGAGGTAGAGGCCTTGGACAACCTGGGAGGTGACAAAAAGGAGAGAGACATCAGCCAGCACCCAGCACAAGATCCAGCAGACCTGGTGGGACCAGCAAGCTACACACGTGGTACCAGCAGCACTGGGACACCAAGCAGCAAACTCCCCAGGCCAACCCCTCCTCTGGCAACCACCTCGTGCAAATAGTTCCAAAGGTCGTCTCCTATTTATAATATTTATTTTTTTTTTCCTGGCCAGGTTGTTGCCTGAAGCAGCAAGTGGGGCAGGTTGGCCTCCAACTGGCTGCTGCAGGGGGATGGAGGTGAAAAGGGGCAGTTTGTGTCCAGCAGAGCAGCTTTCAGGGGCACAGAAAGGATGAGATGGTTGCCAGTTTGCACTCAAAACACTCCAATTGAGAAGCTGGAGGAAGTTTTGTTGTAGAATCACAGAGTTTGGGTTGGAAGGGACCTTTAAAAGTCATTTAATCCAACCCCCAGCACTCAATCACATCCAGCCTACCTCTCTACCACTCAGCTGAACCCCAGTTCCCTCCTGAGGTGCCAACACCCAGACTGAGCTAATGGCCAGCACAGCACAAGCTGATACCTATAGAAGGGGGATGCTGAGCTGGTGTCTCACCCAGTCAAAGCCAAATCCAGCACCACAGATGTATGTGCACCAACCCAGCCCCCAGGTGGGGTTGGTGGCACTGGGGAGGCTCTAAAAGCCACTTTGCAGGTCGGGCTGGGTCTGCTGGAGGGGAAACCCAAGAGTTAAATCCCCCCCAGAGCCACGCAGAGGGAGTTTGCCCTGATCTGCTCTCTCAGTTGTTGTCCCAGAGACTAATTTTAAACTGGAGAAACACATCCCAGGGCAGGGGGGTTATTTAAGGATCCCAAGAGAAACAAATCCTTTGTGCCAAGCCTGGAGTTGAGCCCAGCACCAAGCAGCAGCAAATCCCGTGCCCCTTTGCAGGGCATGGCTGCCAGGCACAGACCCAGCCCAGGGGTGGCAAGGGGAGGGTATTTCCCCACAGGAACCCCCAGGGGTGTGAGAAAAGGAAGGTGCAGACAGTTGCATTTAGGGAATTGTGGGAACAAGCAGCACCCTGGGCTGCAGAAGGTCTTGCCCAAGGAAAACTTGCTGGCCAGCATTCCCAGTAACCCCCCACCCCTGCCCAGTACCTTGCTCATTCCACTCCCCATGGGTTTTGTCTCCCCGGGATCAGGATCCGGGTGGCTTCTCAGTATCCAAGGTTATCTGCAAATAAACAACCCCAAAAGCCCAGGCAGGAGGGTGAGATTTGCACATCTGACCTCCCCCCCTCACCCTTCAACAGCTCATCCCTCTGCCAGGAGCAGGACAAAGGGGGAACGTGCCAGGAAGGGACTGTGCAGATCCCTGGCAAACTCAGCTCACTTACCACTTGCAGGCTGCTGTGGCTGGGTGAAGGGGATGGAGGAAAGTGGCTGGTGCTGTGCTGGGAAGGATGAAATCAGGATCCAGGGCTGGGGAAGGCTCAGGTTTCTCTCCCTGAGTATTTCAGAGCCATTTGGGAAGGGTGACAAGGACGTTGCTGGGAGAAATGACTCCCTGATCCCAGCAATGCTCACTGGGATTCATTGCTGGGTGCCAAGGGCTGGCACAAGCTCTGCACCCAGCAGGATTCCTCTCTCCTTGATGCCAGTTCCTCCCAGTCCCAGGAACAAGAGCATAATTCATGGGCAAAGGGCTTAACTCTGAACCCAGAGCAGGCCACGAGCCAGCAAAGCACAGCTAAGGGGGTGTTGAGGAGCTCATCTCCCCCAACCACCCAGGAAGGGAGGTGGCTGAGATTCCATCATCCCCCATCCCCCTTGAACAGCCTCCTGAACCCCAGGAGGCAAATGTTTCATTGAAAGGATCTTCCAGCTGCAGGAAAGGGAATTTCAGGCTTAATTCCCACAAAACCATCTCACCCTCTGGGCAGAACCCAGCACAGAGGCCATCCTATTGTCCTGTCTTGTTCCTTGGGAGCAGATCCTGACCCCCTCTGGTTCCACCCTCCTGTCAGGAGCTGTCAGAGCCAGGTCTCCCCTGAGCATCCTTCTCTCTAGGCTGAACAAGCCCAGGAGCCACACAGTTGGACTCTGAGGGATGACTTTGCTGGTTTTGGAACCATTATGGGATGGGGAGCTGGGATTCTGCTTCACTTAACACGTAGCTCTCATCTCTGCAGGGCAGCACTGGTGCCCCAGAAAACATCCCCCTTGAACCTGGGAACACCCCAAGCAGGACACAGCTCTCTGGGAATGCTCATCCCCCCCCCACCCCCCTTTGGGCCATCAAAAGAAGTTCAAAGACCACTAAAGAAAGGGACTTTGCAAGTTCACCAGACATTTATTACATCTGTGTAGGCAGCCAGGTCATTCCAGTACAAGAGCAACGAGGTGACACCATGAGTGATGGAATCATTTCATCTTCCAAGGAAAGCAGGTTTCCCTCCCTCCTCCCCACTCCCAAGTGGCTTCACTTCTTCCACTCATTCTTCTCAAAATCCCACTGGGCAGAGATGCCCTCCACAGGGTTGATCCTCATGTCCAACATCCTCTTGGTCTGGGCTGACATCCACTCGTCAGAGAAGGTGTGAGGGATGGCTCCATACACTGCAAGGCAGAGTGGGAGTCACAGGATCATTCCAGTTGGAAAAACCCCTTGGGATCAGCCAGTCCAACCATGAAGCCTGCTCTACTATGTTCAGCCCCAAAGCATGGCCCTCAGAACCACATCCAATGATCCTGAAACACACCCAGGGATGGGGAGTCTCCCTGGGCAGCCTGGGCCAGGCTCTGGCTGCTCCTTCTGGGATAATTTCTTCCCTGCTGCCCAGTCTGCCCATCCCCTGGAGCAGCTGAATCCATCCCCTCTGGTTCTGTCACTACCTGTGAGCAGAGCCCAGCACCAGCCTCTCTGCACTGGCCTGGCAGGTGCTGTAGAGAGTGATGAGTCTCCCCTCAGCCTCCTCTTCCTCACACTAAACACTCCCAGCTCCTTCCATCTCCATCAGATTGATTCCCCAGGCTTTTCCCAGCTCTGTTGCCTCCTCTGCACTGGCTCCAGCCCCTCCAGATCCCTCTTGGACTGAGGTGACTGGCTAAGCCATGGTGAGCTGGGAAGGGAGCCCAAGTGTGGCAGGAACCCAATTGTTCACTCCTGAGGTGGCAGCAGGGGAAGCTCTGGGATCACTGGGATGTCACCACCTTCCCCTCCCCTAGTCAGCCCAAGGAATATTTACACCCTGTGATCTCCATAAAGCTCCAACTCCAGCTGCTCCATGGAATTCCAACTCCAGAAAGGAGTCTTCCCAGAGATTACCAAACATTCTCTGCCAGGAGGGCTGTTCCACACCCAATTTCTAAGCCCCTTTGCTAATTTCCCCCAATAAATCTCCACGGATCTGGTTCTGCAACAAGGATCTGGTTCTGCAACAAAGACTTGGATCTGGGTGGGATTTACTCACTGAAATGTTTCTGCCAGATGAGGATGAGACCAGTGACTCCAAGAAAAAACAGGACTCCACCCAGGACTGTCTTCCACTCATTGGTTCCTTTGTTCATCTCTGCATAGCTCTCGTTGAATTTGATACGATACACTGGGGGGGAAAAAAAAAACCCACCCCAAACAACTCAAAACAGCATCAAATCATCTCCCAAATCTTGGATCACAGAGGAATTTTCCACCTCTGATTGTCACACTTCACAAGGGACAGGGGAGACCTTCTGGCTCTGCCAGGAGGCTGGAGCTGAGGGCATCAAGCTCTGTTCCCAAGCACCAGGACAAGAGGAACCAGCCTCAAGTTGCCCCAGGGGAGGTTGAGGTTGGAGCTGAGGAACAATTTCTACCCCACCAGGGGGGGTCCCAGGCTGCCCAGGGCAGGGAGGGAGTCCCTGTGACCCCTGGAGGGGTTTCCAAGCCCTGGAGCTGTGGTGCTGAGGGCCCTGGGGCAGTGGTGGAATGAAGCAGGTTGGACCAACCAGCCCTGGCAGCACAAGCTGCTGCTAACAAGGAGCTCAAACCCATCAGCAGGAGGTTGGTTGAACCCCAACCAATAACCCCACCCCCTGAGCTACCTACATTCAACCTTCTCATCCAAGGACAGGGCAGTCCAAGAGGCCTTTTCCTTCTCCTTGAGAGCTTTCTGCTGAGCAGAGAGGTCCCTCACAAAGGCCACTTCAGGCAGGGGGACGTCCCTTCGGTCAACATAGGCAGGGAGGCTGAAATCCTCTGCTTTGACAACTCCAGCTGCACAGGGAATGGGAAGAGAAACCCAGTTAAGGTGCTGAGTGGTTTGCCAGCATCTCCTCCAAAAAAAAAAAAAAACACCCCAGGAGTTTATGGGAAAGGTGGTGGGAGGGGAGGAACTGGGGAGGGAAAAGAATCCCGGGTGAAGTGCTTCAAATGGAGGTGGTTTGAGTGTGAAGATAAAGGAAGGGGGGAAATAAATAGGAAGAGAAATCAATTTAATGACTTCTCTGATGTCTCAGCCACCTCTGTTTCCAGCTGTCACACTCATCCCCTCCCCAAAACCCTTTCCCATCCCAGTTCCCTGCTGTTCTCCCACCACTGGGCACAGCCCCAGCCTCACCAACCCCCTCTAACCCCAACTTTTTCCATCCCCCAACCCCACCAGCCTTTTTCTCTGTCTCTTTTCTCCTCCTCACTCTGGGGAGTCCCCTCCTACCATGGCCATGAGCTCGGAGGCAGATGGAGGTGGAAAGGGCTCTCTTCCCAACGAGGCTGAACACTCTTGAAGCCAACATCCTGCAGAGCCCAAGGGAAGTCAGGGGAAGGGAAGATATCAAAGCATAAAAGTGGAAAAATAACCCTTTTTATTTGTCTATAATCAAAGCCAAACCAGCCTAGAGATCTCCTGCCCCTGCTCCAGGGATTCCCTCCTCTCAGCCCTGCCTTTGTCCAAGGCTCTGGGGCAAACCCCTCCCGGGCACAAGCCTTGGGATAAGCTAAAGGGATCTGGGATCCCCTGCTGAGATGCTCCAGCTGCCCGACTCCGAGGGAAGGGAGCGCTCCCCCAGCTAACGGTTTCACCCCCCAGCCCCTCCCCTATCGCGATTTATCGCCTCCTCTCCGCGATACGAAGGCGGAACCCGCTGCCCGCCCCTGACCTTGGCGCGGGTACCTCCCGCATCAAAGCGGGGAGGGGGGGGACACCCTCCCCACCATCCCGCAGCGTCACGCCCGCGATCGAGCGGCGATCAAACACCTCCCCCCTTCAATGGGGGGGAGCGGGGGGGGCGAAGAGGCCGAAGCGGCAGCGCTTCCCAGCCCCCCGCCGCGACCGGGGGAAGGCCCCGGGGGAGACAGCGGGCAACGCAAGTCCCGCGGGTCCCTTATCCTCGCTTCTCCCGCCTCCTCCGCCCCAGTGTCCCCCTCATCCCGCCTCCTCCTCCCGCCGCGGCCCGACGACCTGGCGACCGTCCTCTACGCCGGGCTGCCACCGGAAGGAGCCGCCGACCGGAAGCGCGGGCGAAGCCGTAAAGCAGCGTCCTACCCTCGCGCGCAAAGGCTGCCGGGATCCGGGCTGGGGCGCTTCCCTTTTCCCCACCTCCCTTCCCGCGCTTTTTTACGACAGCGCCGCCGCCGTGCTTGACGGTTTCGCTGCTTTTTTACGACGTTCGGCGGCCTTGTCGTGAGGGGGGGTAGGAAACGGCGGGGCCGGGAGCGGTGCGGGGATGAAGTTGACGACTCAGGCCTACTGTAAAATGGTGCTGCACGGCGCCAAGTACCCGCACTGCGCCGTCAACGGCTTGTTGGTGGCCGAGAGGGCGGCGGGTGCCCCGCGTCGTGACCAGGCCGGGCCTCCTTCGCTCTTCGTCGATTGTATCCCGCTTTTCCACGGGACTTTGGCCCTGGCGCCCATGCTGGAGGTGGCCCTCACTTTGGTAAGGCTTTAGGCCGCTTTCCAGGCCTCGGAGAGAGGGGATGGGGAGGGTTGGGGAGTGGGGGGGGGATCGTTTCTAAGTCGTGGTTGGTTCTGAGGGGATGCTGAGGTAGCTCTGCCAGGCCTGGGCCAAAGCTGGTGCAAGGGGAGTGTTTCTAGAGCCCAATCAGCCTGGTTTGGTTTGAGACAGACCTTTAAAACTCTTTTGGTCCAACCCCTTGCAGGGAGCAGGGTTATCTGCACCCCGAGCAGCAAAAAAAAAAAAAAAATAATCTACCAACCCTCGTAGTTCTCTCTTAATTTCCACTATTTATACAGGTGTCATTATCTCCAAATAACTCCCAGAGGGAGTGTCCTGATTCTCCAGCAGAAAGAGCTTTAAAATCTGCTTTAAGACTTCAGGGTCGGGCTTTTCTCCCAAGGAACAAGCACCAGGACAAGAGGAACCAGCCTCAAGTTGCCCCAGGGGAGGTTGAGGTTGGAGCTGAGGAACAATTTGTTGCCTGTGAGGGTTGCCCTTTGTGTTTCCTTTCTGTTTGCTGCTTGGGAAAGGGTAGTGACTGTTTGTAAGGGCTTCACAGCATGGAAAGGGCTGGGCTTGCCCTTTCTGAAGGGTAGGAATTGGATTTTCCTCTGGGAATGGGCAAGTGGAAGCTGCTGGCTGAGTGGTTCTGGGCTGGCTGGCTGAGTGGTTCTGGGCTGGCTGGCTGAGTGGTTCTGGGCTGGCTGGCTGAGTGGTTCTGGGCTGGCTGGCTG
>JAOEGS010010393.1:15079-28572 GCA_025447755.1 Corythornis vintsioides
AGTGGTTCTGGGCTGGGTTCTGGGCTGATCCTGAATTTGTGTGCTCTCCAGGTCTCAGTGCCAAGCTTTCAAACTCCAACCAATTAAAACCTGAATCCTAAGCTCTGCAAATGGGTTTGGAATTGAAGCAGCTCTTGGCCCCCAGCTAGAGCAGGGCTACTCAGCTTGGGTTTGATCCCCTAAATCCAGGTCATCCCTTGGAGAACAGGGATTATTCACGTGGCTTTGTTTGCTTCTGCAGCCTAATACTGTAATTAGGGTGAAAAATGAGTGTTTTTTCATGTACAGGATGCAACTGGGCAGCACTGGGTGTATTTTTGGACTCTATTTTAATTGTTTGGGGTTCCTTTTTTTTGTAGTGTGAGCTCTCCAGGGAAAATTTGAGTTGCTTTCTGATTTTCAAGGCTCTGTTCTACTCTGACTTGATGGAATTAGACTTTTAGTTATAATTCTAAAGGAATAATATTGTGGTTTTGTGTCTTTTCAAAGCAAGGCAGGAGAAATTTAGACCAGCAGTGCAAGTGGCACTTAAAAAAACACCCCAAAAAAGAAACCACCACAGCTATTTCCACTTTTGAGCCTCTGGAAATCAAAAGTTGGGTCTGAAAAGAAACAGAAAAAAATGAATTACCCCATTTTTTTTTGTGTGTAGATGTGGAATTGAGGAGCTGCCTGTGACCAAAATGGGACGAATTCCACCCATGGGTTGTTCCTAGAGCTCTGCTCTTGTGCCTGAGCTGGAGAGGATTTGTGGGAATGTGTTCAATTTGAATTGCAAGGATTTGAGAGTGGAGAATCCATCCGTGTGGTTGGAGGAGTTGCTCCTGGTTTTGGTTCCTCAGGTGAAATCTCCAGAGCAAAGCAGTTGAATCTCCACAGCCTCTTTGGAATGGGCAGGTGGAAAAACAAAAAGGAGAACTGAGACAAACTTTGCCTGGTGTTTAGCTTTTCCTTGGAGCTTTATTTGCTAATGAAGGTTAAAAAGACAGTTTAAACTGAGGCCAGACCTTCACTGAGGCAACTCCTTGTGGTTTTATTCCAGTTGGTTCCATCATTCCCCAACCCTTCAGTCTCCTTTCCCCACCCTGCAGGTGAAAACATCTCCAAACATTTCACAGCAGCAGTTGGGTATCACCAGGCTTCCCTTGCTGCTTTATTTGCAGGACCCAAGATTTCCTTTAGCTCTTGGAGATATGTTAGGGGTTTTTTTTTTGCCTTTTTTTCCCTCCTAAACTCAATTCTTCCTTTTCCAGATTGACTCTTGGTGCAAAGAAAACAGCTACGTGATAGCTGGATACTACCAGGCAAATGAACGTGTCAAGGATGCCAGGTGTGTTTTGCTGCAACATTTCCTTCTCTCTGCTCTTTCTTTGCTGGTGGTTGTGCTTGTTGGGGTGCTTTTTTCATTCCACTCTTGGCATTGCTGCCAAGCAGGTTACTCAGAGTTGCCAGGAAAGGGGCAAACCTCAGAGGTGAGATCACTTGTGTCTCCTGAGCTCCAGGGACTCCAAGTATCTTCTGAAGCATCTTCCAGAAGTGACCTAGCTCTTAGTAAACTACTTAATTAGCTTAAGAGTTTTCCTGAAGCCTTTTCTTGCATGGCCAAGGGAGCCTCTTTCAATGGGAGGTGCCATCAGTCAAGCAGAGATAACATCTTATCATTGATTTTTTTTTTCCCCCCTAGGCTTAGTCACCTTTTCCTTTCCCCTGGTAGCTGCCTCAATGTGCAATAAAAGGGTTTTTCCTGTGGAGATGCAATAAAACTTCAGGTATCAAATCTTTTCCACTGGATCTAGGAGAGAAATCCAGTGTCAGGAGTGATGAGAGTATCAGGGATCCCTGGTGAGAATACATCATATTTAATATAACCAGCTTCTTGAAAACATTACTCCTTAAAATATTCCAGTTATTTCAAGGGATATCCTCCAGTCACAAGTGGTTTAAGGAGAAGGCTCCATTTTGGGTTTGCAAGTATCAGAGGTGGGTTTGTTTGGGTTTGTTTTCAAGCTCCCATTTAATTTCAGAAGATAATTGGCACAAAGATTGTCACCTTTGAAACCTGGTGATGCTTTTCCTCTAACCTGATGTTGCAGAAAAACTGGGCAGTGAGCAGGTGCCAAAACTCTTTGTTTAAATGCCTGCTGGGGCAAAAAGCAGCTACAGGCTCTGTCCTGGTGGGAGAAGGTAGGATTGATCCCATGTGACATCTGCAGGGAGGTTTTTAACCCTTCAAAAACCTGCTGCCTGTGCACAGTGGGGCTGGGGAGAGGAGCTGGGGGGTTTTCTCAGCCTTCTGGTTTCCATCAAACACAGCACCAGCTCAATATCTTTGGATGTGTGGTGTGGTTTTCGCTTCTCTTTAAGCATGTTCCTGCTGTTGCAGCTGGAATCTCTTGGGTCACAGGTCACCTAACATACAAACTTGTCCCTTCTGTTCCAGTCCAAACCAGGTGGCAGAGAAGGTGGCCTCCAGAATTGCAGAGAACTTCAGTGACACAGCCCTCATAATGGTAAAAACACCTCCCTCCTCTCTAGTGTGGGACTAGCTGGTCTCTGGCTCCTTGAAGAGTGAAGGAAGTTATTCCCTCTTCCCTTCCAAATGCTCTGGAGATGCTGTGACCTGTAGCCAGGGAAGCTCTTGGTGTGTCTCCAGAGAGTGCAGCTCCCTGCTGCCTCATGGAGGCCTCCTCTGCTTGAAAGGCTTGAGTGAGAGACCTTAGAGCACCTTCCAGTGCCTGAAGGGAGCTGCTCCAAAGCCTGGAGAGGGGTTGTTTCCAAAGGCCTGGAGTGAAAGGGGCAATGGTTGAAATGAGAAAGGAGTGGGTTTAGATGAGAACTAAGGCAGAAGGTCTTCCCCAGCAGAGTGGTGGACACTGGAACAGGTTGCCCAGGGAGGTGGTGGAGGCTTCATCCCTGGAGACATCCCAGGTGGGGCTGGAGGAGGCTCTGAGCACCCTGCTCCAGTTGAGATGTCCCTGCTCTTGGACTGGATGAGCACTGGAGCTCCCTTCCAGAGATGTCTAGGATTCTATGACTTCAAATCCCCTTTTCTCACTCAGAGGGATTTTCCCTCCTCACTGCAGTGACAAAGGCAGTGGAAACTGGTAGAACTGGGCTTGCTTCCCCAGTAGCAGAAGGTGCCCTGTGTGTGAAAACTCTTGTTTCTCATCCACTCTTGACCTCGAGGAGGAGACCAAGGAGGTGTTTTTGTGTCTCCCACCAGGTGGATAACACCAGGTTCACCATGGAGTGTGTGGAACCTGCCATTCACGTCTATGAGCTCCACGAGAACAAGTGGAGGTGCAAAGACCCCCACATGTGAGTAACCCCCCCTGAGTTGAGTTGTGCTTGGACACCAAGGATAAAACCAGTTGGGCTGGGCAAGGGCAGAACTGGGTGATGCTGTAAGGGTGGTGGGTGCAGCTGACTGTGCTGTAGTGAGAGAACAACCTGCTTCTCCAGCCAGGACACCATGGACCGTGCTGCAGAGAGCCTGGCTTTGTTTCCAGAGCTGCTGGAGATTTTCTTGATGATCCCTCTGGGTTGTTGGTTTTTTTTTTCTCCCTTATCCTAGTGATTTCTGTGAGGATTGGACTGAAGCCCAGAGAATTGCTGCATCCCTCCTGGACAGCAAATCCTATGAGACACTTGTGGATTTTGATAATCACCTGGATGACATTCGAAACGACTGGACAAACCCTGAGATCAACAAAGCTGTCCTTCACCTCTGCTAGAAGGCTTTCCTACTGACTGATGGACAGACAGACAGGGGTGTTCCTGCTGTGGACAGCAGAGAGAAGAATTCTTTACCCTTGAAGATCAAATAGAATGTTCAGCTCCTCCTGTGGAAACCCAGCTGATGGCAAAAGGAGAGGCACATGGTGGTGCAGAGCAGTGGATCCTTCACCTGCTGAATCCTTTTTTTGGTGCCATTCCTTGGAAGAGCTGCAGAAAACTCTCACTCCCAGTTGCCCCCAGGCCAGTTGTAGCTGTTGCCACTGTCCTTTCAAAACCAGAACTGCTTCTGCTGTTCCTATTACAGAGTTCTGAGCTTCTCTCATCTTTAGAGAGGGAAATATCTCTCAGGGGGGGCAAAAAAAAAAATAGAAAGGCTTGTCCTCTGCTGAGTGAAACTCATTAAACATAAGGGTGACAGTTTCAGCCTGTTGGAAACCTCATTCTGGCAACACAGTAGAACTGCTGCCACTGTCCCACACTCATGGGTCACCTCTTTTGCAGTGGCTGAGTGTGGCACAGCTACAGGGAACCTGTTCAAGGTGTATTCCCAATCCCTGCAGTGCTTCCCCCTCTCTGTGGGTGTTACAACCACAGTTACTGCTTGGAAAATATTAAACCCCAAGGTGAAAACGAATTTTCCCTGGCTGATTGGTAAAAATGAAGTGTGCTGAGGGGTTGGAATGGCAGGTTTAGACCTGTTTGAGTCTACAGAAGATGAGTGAAGCACCTTATTGATTTTCTCCAGTCTTTTAGGGGTTTATAAATTGGTCCCATTTCATATGGTGGCCATTTAAGTTGATCTAAAGTGTCTTTCCAAGCTAAAGATCTGAGTCAAGGAGCTTGGATAGTCTTGATATCAAACAAGTATAATTATTTCTAAGCCTTGTTGCCTTGCAATTAAGGATCAGAGTGGACCTGAGAGCCACCAGATGTGTCCACAAATGTCCCACCAGCTGATGGTCAGAAACTCATCCAGCTTGAGAACCCAGGAGGGAGTTTGAGGGTGTTCCAAAGGTGTTATTTTTCCTGGAGAAATGAGACTGCCTTCAAACTGCTCTGAGAGTTGCTGGCTGGATGCACCTCAGGAGAGGTCTCTGCTCCTCCTGGCTTGGGTGGCATGAACCCCTCTGCTGGGATAGACTGGGAGAGCTGCGGGGGTTCAGCCTGGAGAGGAGAAGGCTCCATGGAGACCTTCTGGGGTGATAGGGAGGGATTTTGGAGCAGGGCCTGTTGGGACAGGCCAAGGGGGGATGGTTTGAACTGAAAGAGGGAGATTGAGACTGGAGAGAAGGAGAAATTGTTGGTGCTGAGGGTGGGCAGAACCTGGCCCAGGCTGCCCAGAGAGGTGGTGGTTGCCCCAGACCTGGCACCATCCCAGGGGAGGTTGGGGGGAGTCTCTGAGCACCCTGCTCTGGGGGGGTTTTATGAGATGACCTTGAAAAATCCCTTCCTACCCAAACCAGTCGCCAACTCTCCTCACCCTCAGAGATTCTTCCCTCCCACTTGCTCCCAGGACTCCCTTGTGGAAGCAGCAGAGCTGGATGCTGAGGTGACAGTGACAGATGGAGGCAGCAAACCTGGGTCTCTCTGCTCCCTGGCTCCAGGCCTAATCACTGCACTCTGCTGCTATTTGTGAGGCACCTCGAGATGCTCGGGCATTACCCGGGCGGAAGGAGAGCGGGGCCACTAATGGAGGAGGCTCTCAGTGGGGGTGGGCTGGTGGTTGACTGCAGCTTGGAAACCAGCCTGGGGGGGGGGGGGGGAGGGGGGTTGGAAACCTGCTCAGCAGGCAGCTGGGGAGCTCTGCTGCTGCTTGGCTTCTGAACTCAGCTCCTGGAGCAGAGCTGGGTCAGCCACCCTCATCATAAGAGGGTAGTGAGGTGGAATTGGGGAGAGCAGGCTGGACAAGCTGCTTGCTCTGACAATGGGGTTGGACTGGATGATCTTTCTTGGTCCCTTCCACCCCCTAACATTGATTCTATGAGTCCTTCCCATCCTCTCCCAGCTCCCAACATCTCAAGGCATCATCCTGCTGCTCTGCCAACCTTTACCCACCTCCCTGCCACCAGCCCTCCCGCAGCAGGCAGCAATTTCACTCTGCCCAAAGTATCTCCTGAGGACTTTGGATCGATTTCTTCTTTTTCTTTCTTTGCCTACTGTCACTTGCAAACCACATTTCCACCCAGCTCTCTCCTCCCAAATTCCACCCCTTTGCTTTTCAGCCGAGCGTGGCGGGGAGCTGGGGTGGGCAGGGTAGGGTGAGGTGGCTCAATAATTGACCTGCAACGAGGAGCTGGGTAGGTGGGCTGGGGTTGGGGGTGGGGTGAGTGGGTAGGTGGGGAACTGGGGAACTCCTTGAGTGCTTCCAGGCAGCTCTGCAACGTGGCAGCACTTTAGCTGGATGCGGGCAAGGAGCGGTGCCAGGCGTGTCCCGCTCTGCGCAGCCTCAGCCCATGAGGGGCCCAGGGAAACAAGGCAGCCCTTCCTAGAAATGGACTCGGGGAGCTTTAAAGGAATGGACCTAATTGGAAAAGAAGAAAAAAAAAAAAAACCACCAGCAAACAAATCCATCGAGGTTGTACCAGGGGATAAAAGGGAAAAGCTGGGCCGAGATTAACCTGGAACTCGGCGAGCCCAGAGGCGAGGCAGCCACGGCCGGGTTCCCAAAGGCACTTCCCAGCCCCCGCTGAATCCATGCCCAGCAGGGAGGTGGTTTGCTCTGGATGCTGCTCTGGCAGGAGAGCCCAGCAGGCTCTGGCTTCGTGCTCCAGGTACGTGCTTGTTTTCTGCTTCACTTCCCACCCCCTCCCTGTGCTGCCAGGGGCTGCTGGATTCTCTTCAGGGGGTGTTTTCCGCCCGGTCCCTGCCGGTTGTTCCGTTTGCTGCTCCTGCCAAGAGCCTCTGTTTGGGGATTGCTGGAGCTGCTCCAGTTTTCCCCAGAACCTGCATCTTCAGCTGCTTCCTCGTGACATTCTCCTTCTTTCCTACGCCTGGCAGCCCCTCCGGGTACCGCTCGTCCACCCTCAATGGCTGTGGGGCTCCGGGAGGGAGTTTCTTCCTTCCCAGCACCTCCAAGTCCAATGCAACCCCCTTTCCAAGGTAATTTCTGAGCCAGGCTGGGATCAGCCCTTTTCATGGGCCAGAAAAGCCCCAGAGCAGGAGCCAGGCAGCAGCAGGGAGCTGGTGACCTCGTCTCTGCCTTAGCAGGGAGCCAGGGTGACGTGTCACCTACGTTGACAGACACTGGGGCTCCATGACCCAGAAAGCAGCTTCCCCTCCCTCCTTTCTCAAACAAGCCCAGCTGGTGTTTGCAGGAACAGCTCCTTCCAAAGGAGCCAGCTATGTCACGGGCTCTCCAGCCTCTGCTCCACCAGCATCACCAGCTGAAGCTTTTCTTGTGGCCGGGGTTTGCAAAACCCATCCCTCCCCCGGGGCTCCTCTGGCATCTCAGAACCAGGAGGTCACCCTGCCCTTCCCTTTCCAGCTGTCCTTTGTCCTCACCCTCCATCCTTACCCCCCTGTCAGTGCTTCAGCCCTCTCTGCCCTCACCAGGGCAGGATGGAGCTTGTGGGTCAAGGAGAGGAGCAGCCTGGCTGCCAAAGGAGCACATCCAGAACTGGAAACCAGTCCCCAGCCACCTCAGGCTGGTTGTCTGAGCTGAAGGGACAAACCTTCCCCCAGAGAGGTCACAGTGACCCACCAAGGAAGCTTTATGAGCCCATCTTCTCCTTACCCCTGCTCTGCCAGCCCTTGGTGGGGTCAACCTGGCCCTGTGACAGGCAGTGGGAGACTGGAGGGTGCCAGAGCCTGTCCCAGGCTGCCCAGAGAGGTTGTGGAGTCTCCTTCTCTGGAGATATCCCAAACCCCTCTGGACACTGCGATTCTGGGTGACCCTGCTGGAGTTGGGGGGTGGCACCAGGTGGTCTCCAGAGGTCCCTTCCAGCCTCCACCATGCTGGGATTTGGTGACCTGGACCAGAGGCCAAACTGTGGGGGTGGGTTTCATGGTGTAAAGGGAATGTCTGGCCCAGGGGGACTCGGGACAGGGATCTTCCTAAAACCCTCCAGCCAGCAGTGAACAGGACTCTGCTTGGGGGGTCCCTGGGCGATACCCAGCCACTTGGAGGTGGCCACCCCCTACTAGATGAACACCCCAAGGGGTGATGTCTTTGCTCCTCAGTGCAGGGGGAGGAGAGGAAGGGCTGGGAGCTGCTGTTCGTGCCTCTCTGGGGTGTCCCCACACCAGCCAGAGCTGCACGCAGAGCTAACCACAGTTATTTCAGCAGCCTGATGTTTGTGTTCACCTCCCTGCCACAGTAAAACATCCCTTTGGATTGCTCACCGGTTTAGCAAGCACTGCTGCTCCAGGGCAGGCTAATTCCAGCCCTCTCGGGTTTGGGGCCGTTTGTTCTCACCGGCGGCAAATGGGTAGTTGTGGAGAGAGGCGTTAAAATAGCTGAGGAGGAGGAGGAGTTTCTGCAGCTCGGGCTGGATTTGGGCTGCTGAGGCGTGAGGGTTCCTGGCCTTAGGTTGGGATGAGGGCTGGAAAAAAACAGGCTTGCCAGGCTCAGACCTCAGCCTCAAAAAAGAAAACCTCGAACGACATGAACTGGTTAAATTGCCTTTTTTTCTGGGGCAAAACTCGAGCCACGGATCATTTGATGCCCCAGCTTCTGTGTCCAGGCTGCAGCATTTCCCTGATTTGAGAAATCCGAGGCACCGGATCAGGGGGAAAAAAAAAATTAATAATAATAGTTCTTTTCATATTTGTGATTTTTCACCAAACATCTCAAGCCAGGACCAGCAGAAACTGGAGGAAAACCCCCCCATTTGCCCTCTTGATTCCCCTTTACACCTCTCCCAGCGGGGTTTGCTCTCATTTATGGAGCTCTGATCTCAGCGGAGACCTCCCAAGCTCCTGGGATCCCTTCGCCTCTATCTCCGGGCAAAGTACAAAGCTTTCCCTTGGTTCCCTGCCTGCAGCCGCGGGGTGTTTAATGAGCGGCCGCATTCCCCGAGCGCCGGCGCCCTGGATGTGAACCTCAGTGTTCAGCTCGGGCTGAAAAAGGAACCGTCTCGGGATGTCACCTCTTAATTGCGGAGGAGGTGAAAGAGAAAGGCCAAAAAAAACCGCTTCTGGCTGCTTTTAACGCAGCAAAGGCGGCTGCTCCAGAGGCAGAGCCATCACCCGGGGCATCCTCGCAGCGGGGTGGTACCCGACCCGCAGCTCTGAAGCCGGGGTGAAAGAAATTCAGCTGAGAAACCCTCTGCTTGATCCTGGTGCTGCCGCCGGGTTGGGTTTTGGGCTGGTAGATCAGATGGGAGAAGGGAAAAGACCTTTTCTGGCAGCTGGAGAAGGTGAAGATGCTCCAGAGCATCTGTCTAGACATTGGGATGCCGATGGATCCTGCCAGAGCTGGGTGTGGGACCTTCATCCCAAACTGCTACTTGCCTTTCTAGGCACTCGGTAGCCCCTCTGACCACTTGTAGGGATGCTGGGTGGTCGAGGAGCTTCGGCTACGGGCGAGGGTCACTCCTGTTCCTCTCTCCCTCAGCCCCAGGCTGGAATGCGCAGCAGGGTGAGAGTAAAAGCAGCGGTTCCTCATCACCCGAGGGCTTTGCTTGGACTTGGATGGGACTGGAGAGGGGGAGGGGGGGGGGTGGATGGGAGGAGCCGGGACTCCGCTAACCTGATTAACCAGGTTAGAAACCAACCTTGCAAATACCCCAACCGCCTCGCCGCAACCTCCTCCCGCCGGTCCCTAGTGGGAATCCCTTCCCACACCCAGCCTCTCACCCCCTTCCTTGAATCGGAGGGCAACCGGGGAGGTGGGATGCGCCGGCGGGCACCGTGCCACCGGTACCCGGGACTGGGTAAGTGACACCCCCTCGGAGCACCGATTTCGGTCCCGCCACACCCCCCCCAGCTCCGCATCCCTCCCCCCACCTTCCATAGCAGCTCTTGTGACGCTTACGATGAGCGTCCGAGGGGTTTCTGGAGCGTGAATTCATCGGGAATGCAAATATTCCACAGCCTGGTGTCGGCACGGGAGCAAAGTTGAAGCCCCCAGCAGGAATCCTCCGCGGTGGGGTGGGAATTGGCCAACAGGGGAGGGAATTATCTCCCCAAGAATCTCTCCCGGTGCTGGGAGCAAAGGGGTGCTGGTGTTTGGCCGCAGCAGGGATGTGGGACTAAGAGCTGGTGGTGAGGGGGTGGGGGTTGCTCCCACGGGGGGTGGTTTCCCAGAGGAAATTCCACCCCTTTGTTTGCTGTGGGGCTGGATCTCCCCCAGCCCAGTGGGGGTAGCTGGGAATATGAGCCACCAGCAGCTGCCAAAAAACAGAGAACTCACCTCAAACCACCTTTTCCTTGATGTTGGAGCAGCCACTGTGATGGCTGCAAAGTGGGGGTCATGGCTGGGGGGGGCTCTGCTCCCACCCCTGACACAGCTCCATGGCTGTAGGGGGTGGGTCTGGCTCGGGATATCTGTGGAGCTGATAAGAAAAGGCAGAATTAAAGGCAGCAATGGTGAGTTCCCACTTCCCTTTCCAGCTGCTGCCGGCCTAACCTCAGGGTTGCCTGGAAAAGGGAAGTGAAGCCACAGTGCAGGTCGGGCAGGGGGAACAGAGGGGTTTGCTTGGCTCTCTGCAGGCCCCAGAGCTTAGAAGAGCCAAAAGAACTCACTGATCTTCATCCCAATAACCTTTTCCTATCATCTGTGGGCAGCAGGGCTGGAAACTTCCCAGTCGAGGGCTTTTTGCCCAGAAGAATTTGCAGCTGGTTTGAAAAAGCAACGTCCTAGGATGGGAATCATCCATCTGAAAGCTCTCGGGGCATCAGGGATGCCCAAAACCAAGCAGCACCGTTTGGTACCCAACTGCCACACTGTGGCTGAGCATCCCCCTGTTCCCCACTCCTGGGATGGGGCTTTTCCCTGCTCAGCTTCCCAAAAACCAAGCCCTTCCTCCTGCTGGCTCCCAGGTGGAGAAGTTGGGATGGGACCCTGCCCTGAGCCAGCAACAGCCTGAAACTGAGCGACCAAAAGTGAGTCGCTCAGAGGAGGTGACATCACTGGTGGTTTCTGCTGCTGAACAGCCATGTTTCCTGTTATGCCCTGGTGCCTATAGAGAGGTCTAGACGTACACACGCAGAGGTGCATGCTTGTAGTGAGCTTGGAGCTCGCTCCCCTTCCTCCCAGGCTCGCTTCCCACAACCTTCACCTCTCTTTTCCCAGCGGCGGGGACCGGCGGAGAAGCTGGAGAGTTGGGTTCCTCTAAGAGGATGAGAACATGGGGCTCAAGTTAACCTGCCTGAAAGGTAAGTTTAGGTGGGTGCTGGGAGTGTGGGGGGGAGTTTCTCCTGATCCATGAAGGCAGCTGGGAATGGTCACAGGCAGCTCTGGGACCCGTGGGGTTTGGCATCTTGCTGGCACAAGTTCCACAGGGGGGGACACCTGTCACCCCCTGGAGGTGGTTTTACCATCTCCTTCCTCAGCCCTGGGAAAACAGGAGTCCAATCCTGTGTTTGCCTTGGCATCCTTTGCTCTGGAGCATCCTCGGGGTTTCCTCACAGTTGGGATGCTCGGGATCAGCTTCTTCCTGGCTGATCCCAAGCATCCCTCTCCATTGCTCCAGGGCTATTCCAACCCAGAAGCTTTTTCTCCTGCTGCTTCCCCTCCAACTTGAAATTTCTTAATGGAAGTAGGCTGGAATTCTCTGCAGAGAGAGGAGAGCAGGAGCTTTTAATACTCCTGGCCTCGCTGTGCTGGGGTGAGGAGGAGGTTGGGTAGCTCAACTTCCATTAGCTCGTCTTCATTATCCTTAGGATCATTAGGGATGGGAGCTAATGAGCATCCCTCTGGAAGATGCAGAGAGGCTTCTTCCCTGGATTTGCCCAAGTTCATGAGCATGACTTTGGGTTCATCACCCCAAAATAAGCCTGGTACCCATGGGCCCCTTCCCAGTGTCATGGATCCTTGTGGGAGGAGAGTCTGGGGGGATTTAGGGATCCTAAATGAGGAAAAACAAGCAGCCAGGGAGTCCCCATCCTGCCTTAAATCCCCAAATTCAAGGTAGAGCCCCAAAATACACCCCTCTGCACCTCCAGATCCCTGTGACCAGGGTGGAGACCTCTCCACCCCTCCCCTCCTTGCTTTTTTCCTCCCCACTCCCTTACGTCAGGCAGAGCTTTATCCTTAATTAAAAAGAGATTTAAAATATCAGTGTCTGTCCCCTCCGGGCATTTTCCTGCTTGGGAAGAGCCGGAGCCTCGGTGGCCGCCGCCTCCTGCACCGCACGGGGCTTTTCTCCTGATTAAAAAAGCAGATTAAAACGATCTGCTCCCCGGGGAGGGGGGTAGGGGGAGGGTGTGCGGGGTGCTGCGGGATTTAGACACCCCAGAATCCAGGGTGGGCTGCGAGGTGAGGATGTTGGAGGCGACTGTGGGATCTCTAGTGGCTCGAAAGGGGTTGAAACACGCAGGAGAGGGGGGAGGTGTGTGCGGGGTGCGGGGATGGGGGGGGTGCAACCCTCTGCTCGATCTTTTGCCCTCTCCCCGCATTTTTTTTCCAGGCTTGAAAACGTGCGTGAGCAGCGGGAACGGCAGCGACGGGACCCCGGCGACATCCCCGGGCGACAAGAACCTTCACGTCCCCTCCATCATCGTCACTCCACCCACTCCCACGGGCACCATGCTGGCCAGAGAGGCTCGGAGGGTGGGGGGGGCACCCACCTGCCAGCGCTGAGCGTGGGAAACCCCGGGACAGGATCCATCCCCGCACCCCAAAGGGATGGAGCCGCCACCACCGGGATGCGAAGCCGTCGGATCCCGCAATTCGGCGGCTTCCCAGGGGACGTTTGGGGTACCCTCCACGCGGGTGGGTTCGAACACGGGTGGTTCAGTGACTGGTTTTGCTCTTTTTCCTTTGGGAAAACAGCCGCGGGGGGGTGGCACCGTGCGGCACCTCCCCGGTAAATAAACCCAACCCCCCCCACCCCGCGGGGCTCCGCGCCCCGCACCGGTTTGGCACCTGCCGTGGTTGGCACCGTCCCTACATCGCCACCCCCCGGAGCGGGGTCTTCAGCCCCCCCCCCCCTAAAACCGGATTGAAGAAACCGGTTGCAAAACGGCTCCGGAAAAATAGAAGTCGCGGCTCCGTCGGGTGGGAAAGAGGGAGAAGGGGGGGCGGGGGGAGAACCGGGGGCGATGCTTCCACAGGGAGCGGCAGCCCCGGGAGAGGCGGGAGTGTGAAAACAGATGGAAATGGGATTTTTTTTTTATTGATTATTCTTTAATTTTGAGGTTTTTTTAACGCCAGCAGCAGATGGCAAAAGCCACTCGAGCGGTGGCGGAGGAGCCGTTTCTAGAGCGGCCGGCGGGGGCTGCTCCGGTACCGGGTGGGATGGGGATGCGGGAGCCTCCTCCTGCAGCCCCTCCCCGCTGTGGGGTGCTCAAGGGGGTCCCCAAGGTCCCCACACGCCTCAGGGCACCCTCCGGTGATTCTCACCCCAAGGATTGTCGGGGTTGAGGCCTGAAGTTATTGGGGAGGTGGACTGGGGGGAGTTGGCAGCGTTTGGGGGGGGTTCTGTTTCCATGGCAACCCAGCAACTGGTATGCAGGTCCCTGGATCACCCGGAGTGGTGGGTGCTGGTGGATATGAGTGCTCAGCTGGGCTGGACGTGAGTGGGTGGGAAGGAAGGAAGGAAGGAAGGAAGGAAGGAAGGAAGGAAGGAAGGAAGGAAGGAAGGAAGGAAGGA
>JAOEGS010010395.1:16804-34178 GCA_025447755.1 Corythornis vintsioides
CAGGGGGGTTGGACTAGATGATCTTCTAGGTCCCTTCCAACCCCTAATATCTATGATTCTATGATCTATGATTCTATGAATGTTACCATTTAACTCTAAAGACAATTAAACAGAAGCCATGCATTGTATTTTCTGTTAAGTAACATTTCTGGTTGCATTGATACCAGAGATTAAAGTATGAAAAGAAGTCCTTTCATTTGGGAAAACTCTGCTCATTTCATGCATGTCAAGTGGTGTTTTCTATAACTTTAAATTAAATAAAGATTAAATAAATCAATTTGCTTTCAAATTAAAAATTGAAGCAGAGCTTGGTTAGTATATGAACGAAGAAAGATCTCCAACCTCAGAAACAAGGTGTGTTCAAAAGATTAATACTGACTTCTCACCCAAAGTGCAGAATCAAGAGTTATGAAGATTCAAATTCCAGATGCACTGGAAGTTGCAATGAAAAACCATAAACTCAAGCCTTTTAATTACACTAAAGTAACAACAGGAAATGTAGAAGATAACATATCTCAAATCCTCAGTAACAATCCTTGCAAGACTCCCACCCTCTGTTGCTCGGGATATACTATCTACCAAAGGAGGTGCCATATTTAATATCACTCAATAGACCATCACTTTTTGAGCCTATTAAGGTCTTAGCATCCACAACACCTACTGCACAGAAACCCTTCCAAGTAATGTCCTTCTTGCTCCTCTTTGTACCTTTCTCCCAATCTAGAGTTACTTGCATTTCAGTTCTAATTAATTTGTCCATCACATCAACCAAGAGAGAGATGAGCTGATGGATGATACAAAGGACAAAGTAGTTTTCATATCACTTAATTCTGTTCCACCGTAACAGAAGATGTGTACTACTCAGGTTAAGTGTTTAAACATGCTTACTCTCCAGAGATGCCATTTGTGGCTACACTCTGGCATTTCCATTCCTTTCATACAAATGTTAATTTAGATTTGTATATTTGAATAGTTTTGAAAATAATTTTGACCCAAGCTCTGAAGCTCTTCCTTCCCCTTTCATCCCTATTGTTTTTCACAGTAACTAACATTTCAGAAGTCCTTGTAAAAGGGACCGTTTGTTGATGTTAACACATCTGGAGACAAGTTACTCTATGCAACTTAAACTTATGGAGAATAACTGATTTTAATTGTATATTTGTGCCTTTATATTTATACATATATGTTTGTGAGTGTATGTCTGCAAAGTCTTGAATAATTAACTTGAGCTGATAGGACGAAGTTGGTACAGTCTGAAACTGCCTCATCTGGCATTTGGAGTGACTTATCTTGGTAGCTGTGGTATAGTTGGAGGCACAACATTTAAAACTCAGGATTTATTTCTTAAGTTTCTTAGCTTCCTTAAATTTCAATTTTACCTTCCTCCTTTTATAACATTCCAATAGACACAAAACTCAGTGTCAATACAATAAAATGTATTTATTGTTACTTATAATCTACCTAACCACCTTAACAATAATATTAAGACTGACAAACTGAGACTCTTGAGAGGTGTAAAAGACCTTCAGAAATAAGTATTTTGTGAAATGGGATTAGTCTTGCAAACTTCAAAACATGAAATGTAGGTTCACAAGACTTCAAATTACAGGCTATTTATTCTACTCATTTTAGAGCATACCAAGAAGCTTTTCAGAGTCTTCTAGCTTCAAAGGTTATGCCCCGAGATATTTGCAGCTGGAGTTAACTTAAATTGGCTTTAAACCAGGTTGTACTTGAAACATAGCAGCTGAAGGCTGGTTTGTAAAAACATATATATATATTCAATCTTATCTGGTTTCTGGAGTTAAAGCACACATTTTCCTGACACTCTCCTGATTGGTCATACTCAACTTTGATGTACTGCTGACACAGAAGTGAACAAAAAGTTACACCAGGGGGATGTGAACTCAGAGACCACTGCTTTATCAAGCATTACAGCTCAGCAACAACTGGAAAATCAGAATTCTGTGTCTCAGGCATTAGGGTAGGCCAAAAGAGAAATATAACCCCCAGAGAAGTGAAAAATTGTTATAGTACCTAGAGAGACTTATAATTAATCACCTCTAAATTTGGTTCCTACCTTCTGTATTTCAGCCATGCTATATTTACATATAGGACACATACAAATAACCCTCTCGGGTTAAACCTTAACTCATTAAACACTGCTTCAGTGTTTTTAATTTGCTTTGATCTATCTGAACAGACCTCAATTGCTACCTTCTGCTATTTTTATCCATTGTTAGCAAAGAAAACAAAAAAAATGGACAGTACTTTAATGTATTTAGGGTAAACAATTTATCAAGCACCCTGAGCATCCAAGTGACACTCCAGTTAGGTGACACTGGCAGAACATAAATTTAGGTAGTCACATTAAGCTTTTATTTTTTCAAAAGCTGATAGCTTACAGTTTGTCTAATATTGATTAGAAATAAGTTTAGATGCAGGGTTTTTTTTTCCAGAAAGTTTCTATGCTATTTTAGCTAATTATGGTTGCTGGCATTTCACTAATCAGGTTACTGCCTTAAACTGGTGGGGAGAAAATATAGATGTGAAATGTGACTTTTAAGTAATTAATTATTTTCACGTTTTCAGGTAGCTTGTCGAGGTTGAATCTGCAGAGTAGATGGACAATACCATAAAATGAAGAATGCTGCCTCTACAAAACAATAACTCAGAGGTTTTTTAATTGGATTGTGGGAGGACATTACCAGCTTTAAAGTCTATATTTGAGGTATAACAAAATTGAAGTGTTTGATTCCTTCTCTGGCTGCAGCATGTTAATTTACAATTAACAATTTGTTAGTGCTTCTACATATTTATCTATATTGCTCCAACTAATTCACATAAATTTATAAAGCCTAGGCGCTGATTTGGGTTGTTAAATCTGAGGTCTCAAAAATCTACTAAAATGGATTAACTGTGATGAACAGTATTTTTATTATTTAAATATTTAGCTACAGTGTATTCAAATTAAAAGAATAATAGCATCCACTTTGGTAATATGTACTAAATACCCTTTTTTTTCGTACCTGCTATGCTACCTATATATGTAACACACAATATTATATAATAATTGGCTATATTTAATAGTTCCCATATGCTGGATACAAAAAAAAAATATGCTAACATTATAACATGTACTATTCAGACTGCTGATGTAAAATTGTTACCTCCGTTTATGTAGAAACAATGAACAAAAGCACAATACAAAATATAGATCTAAATTTATACACTAGAATGTTATCCTGTGACAGTCTGGGAATTAGGATGGTTTTAAAAGGATGGATTGCTTGTTGTGGCAAATTTTTAGAAAAAGCTCTAGATATTTACTGGTGGAGTTCTTACCTAAAATCTAGCCAACTTCTAACCCAGTTTCTATCAATTTATTTAAACTTTCTAGGAAGAAATATGCTCTTTAGAGTATTTGCAATGATCTGTGACAAGAAATTAGTTCCATCCTATGACTGCAGGTCATCGGTCAGCTAAGACTGAGATACTAGATATCTTGTCAAAGTAAATCAAGTTCACTTCATGAGGAAGATAGTTCCTCATGAGGTACTTTTAAATCCTCCTCAGGTGGGGGGGTCTTTGTGTTAAGATGCTTATTTGCAAAGTATTATATAATCATTCCTTTTTGGTGCTAATTCAAAGTTTTGACATGTTTATTCCTTGACTTAGTAGCTTTGTTTGTGTGTCTGAATTTGATCCTTCCTTTTTCTCTCTTTCTGAGGTTTCTAATTTATTGGCAGTTTAAGCCTTGCCTCTTTTCAGTCTAAAATTGGTTGATTTGGAGACTTTTATATATCAAGAATATAAAAAAATTAAATTAGTCCTAATAATTACCTAAAAGGCAGTGGGGTTAAGATAAATTTTAACATTAAATTGGATTCAAGCAATTAAGACAAATTCAAAAAATCCTGCCCACAATCTCTGGCTGTTAAGCATGATTTAAGCAGTATATTAATACTGTCAACATTTCTATCACTCTTTCTTCAGCTGGATATCATGTGTTAAATTTGTGGCTATGTAGTCATCAAAGACTGGGAGCAGTGTGCATCCAGCACATCAATGCCTTTGGGGATAAGCTGACTTGTTTCACTCAAGAGTCTCCCTTAGATGACCCGTGAGTGGTGCTGGTGATGCTGAGAATAGCATAAAGCTACCATTACTACATAACAGAAAAATATCTTTCTAAAATTTTTCTAGCATATTTGCTCTTAATTTTAACACTATTTGCTGAATATTTGCAACCAATGTATAAAGGAAAAGAATACTGTCAAGCATTCTTTGACTTCTCTCAGTCTGTAAGATGAAATTCATTGCTAACAAGTATTGCTTGGATGCAGCTGGAATAAGACTAATAAGACAAATCACCCAAAGTAGTTGTCTCCCACTGGCTTATTAAATCCATAAATTAGAAGTTCTAGAATATTATTGTCTGACGGTCAGATTTTTTGAAAGATATTTTTTAGACTTCTGCACAGCACTCTGATGACAGTTTTGATAATATTTCAAAAATACTTTACCACCTTTGATTATGGAATAATAGTACCTTTTCGCCTGAACCAAGGGGTTCCCTTGTGACATATATTTGCAAAATATTTGCTTGTTTTTAGAAAAAGTCTTTGGCTGCACATCAGCTGGTTTAAAGTACATTATATGCCCTCATAATACTTCTGAGTAAATGATTTTTGAAGTAGGAGCATGAAAAAGTGACATGATTAGAAGATTGTCCTAGTTTCTTAACATCTGATTGACAGTTTGAAAAATCAATAGACTGCTTTGATTTATTATTGCAATTATTTTCTTTTTAAAGAAAAGATCTAAAGAAATTTAAAGAAATACCGATAAATTCCTATCTTGATATGTTACTTGCATTAACATTAATGCAATGGTTATGTACGCATTTCTACACAGGACATACACAGACTGTTACAGAAAGGACTGATTTACAGAAATGTTTTACAAAGCTTTGAGGAGTATATTAAGGTACATAAAGTGCAAATTTCTAAAGCAAGAAACAAGTAAGTGCACTTTTGTTTATAAAAGCAGAGCAATTATCAAGTATTCCTTTGATTATATGTTACTATCATACAGTAGTAAAGGACAATAGTAAGAAGTTGACATTAGTAAAGTGTACATTAAACAAAACCCTCTTCTTTAACCCTTATTAAAGTTTTAGGTATATTTTAGACTGTATAGCTAATTCACATAATGAACTGTGTATTTTAAATGAATCCTTGAGGTAATCTCATGGACATATCAGTAGATGTATTAATAGACAAAACCATATAAGACATCAATGTACCCTTATTCAGCAATTTTAGTTTGAGTGCTTCAGTCTCAATCTCCAGATAAATCTGAATGGCACTAGCTTGGTATCAGAGAACTGAAGAGCTGTAAATATTTGAGCTAGTAATGCAATGTCTGTTCATAAAATTGAACTTAGTAAAATTTAGTATCCACTAATGCAGTTACTCCATCATTGAATCAACAGTGCTGGCAACCCATCACAGAAAGTAGTTTGCTTCCCAGAAGCTGTGCCCATCTCTCATTCAATTTACAATAGTGTCAATGTACATTATTCGTCTAGTAACTCATGACAACTTCACTATGGTGAAAACAAGAAGAAATGTGATAATTTTGGTACTTAAGAGAAACTTGGGGGTTTTACTGGCAAGTACTGATGCTTATTATGTGTGTTCCTACACATCAAGTGAAATAGCTAAAAATAATGAGCAATTTACAAAATATGGGTTTGCCATTAATAGACTATAAATCTAGATGTTTGAAACATAGAGAAAAAAAAATCTAGAGCCAGATATGCAAATGCATACTCCAATTTCCTAATTTTTGAGTGCTTGCTACCATAAATTCAAAAAGAGGCAAAGAATACTATGCCCTAGCTTTAGCAAGTGAGTCAGAGCATTAAAAATTTGGACACAGAGAAGCTGTCACTATGCCAATAACAAGGACTGCACTGGGTTCCAAAACTAATAGCATACACCTTCAGTTAGGGCTAGAGAGCATACAGAAAGGACCGTGACTGGAAAAAAACACAGCTCCAATGCTGCAATATAAAATGAGATGGTATACAGATGTGAAGGCACAAACATACTATACAATTTGGGTACAGGTATGGTGCACTAGCTTGTGAAAAAAAGGACACTACTCTTTCACCTTTATAGTTAAGGCTTGCATTTGGCACTAAGGAGTCAATTTTTGCAGATGAAACTTGTCATACAAGATACTCAGTGAGTTACACTTAATTTAGAGAAGGAAAAGCAGACAGAAGAAGACACTCTAGAAAGTAATAGGACATATGGGATTCAGATGCAAACTAGTGAGCAGCTGGATGTTCATGTGAGTCACCAGGATTTGAAAGGTACCTAACAGTAGTGGGATCAAGCTCTCAATCTATAATAGATATGCATAAGAAAAATTATTATTGATGCTTGAAGAATTTTTAAGCCAAGTTTACTCTTGTTAAGCAGGTGATAAACCATGCTAGTGAGTGTCATTGGAAGCTGTCATTTTCAGCTGTCACTCTTGCCACATGATCTGATGCAAAATATTGCACAGATTTCACCCACTCAGATTACACCTGCCAGCAAGATAAGCTGACATAGTTAATTTTACTGTTCACACAGTGACCAAACAGATACAAGAAATTTGTGCAGTTTCTAATATTTGTGAGTTTGGGTTTATTTGTGTTTTGTATAAAACTCATTCAGTCTGCATATGAACAGATTCCTAAGTAGAAAGCAACCCACCAACCCCAAGTGCCTCTAGATAAAATGGTTTCCTTAGATTCTCTAGACATTTTTATTACAATCTGGTATACCCATAATGTTTTCACAATATGTAATTAAAACAAAATATTTTTCAATTCTTAGCTAGCAATAGCTATATCTACCTCAGCTTAATTCAGTGGTAAAATTCCGCTGGAAATCCTGTTATCCTTAGGAAGTAATTACAGCTTGACAAAGGATAATTTGTTGGCCTACAGATAGGATGAATCCAGATCTATAATTTATATAAATATTAGTTAAGGCCGATTCCAAAGGCACTTGAATATCAGACTTGGATTATATTTCACTAATATAATAACAAAAAAAAAAAAAACCGAAAAAAACCCAACCAACCAACAAACAAAAAAACAACAACAACAAAAAAAAAACAACAAAAAAAAACCAACTTGCTTCTCTAAGAATCTTGGTGTCATTTGTAATAAAATAAAAACCGACATCTGTATACCTGTAAATATCTTCTACTCCGGAAACTCATTATAGAGAAATAAATAAATCAGGTGCAGTTTTGAATTAATTGATTTTTTAATTTACTTATGCCTTGTATTTTTTTTTGTCTGATCATGAAAATATTTGGCATCCTATTTTAATGACTTTGTTTTTGTGCTGTCAGTGGAGACTCTACAAAGACTCCTCAAAATGCAACAGATCAACAAGTTCATTATTTCTCAGGGGAAAAAAATACCTATTACAGAGCCATTCAGCTTATATTGTTTCTATATCTTTTGTAACAGTCATATTCTAAATACAGTAACTGCCCCAAGTGTTCACATAAATTTTTGTTGAAAAAGCTGGTGACAGTTGGAGGAATTATCAGGTACTGAAATGTGGGCATACTTTAGCCTTGCAATATGTTAAATTTTTTATTTTTTTCCTAAAGAATCATGGCAAATCTCCCCTTTTCTTTCAGGAGGGATAAAAATAACTGTGATCATCACCAGAATTCATATAAAGCACATAATTCTACAGTCTTTGAGAAAATCAGGAAGAGTTGGAAAGCAAAACCTAGAGAGCTGATCAATCTATACTGTGATAAACACATCAGCCTATATAGTAGCTATGTATTATTGTTAGACCTTAGTATTGAAGGTTTGCATGTTTATAGCCAATGTTCTATCTCTGATAACAGACAGTGTAAAAAGAGGTTCCTACATTCAGACCTTCCACATAGCTAGTGATGACCTTGAGAGAAGAAAACTGATGGCTATCAAGAGAGACTTCAGGGCCTTGGGACAGCTGGTTAAGGGAGTGGGAGCATAGGTGGTGTTCTCCTCTCTTCCCTCAGCCACGGGTACCTACACAGAAAGACTGAGGAGGACTAACCAGGTTAATTCATGGCTTCATACCTGGTGCCACCAGCAGAACTTTGGGTGTTGGGTGTTTTGACTATGGGTCAATTTACATGATGCCAGGCCTGCTGGCGGTAGATGGGGTTCATCTTTCTCAAAGGGGGAGAAAGTTTTTTTCACTAGAATTGGCTGGGGTCATTGACCAAGCTTTAATTTAGATTTGAAGGGGGAAAATGGAAAAAACAGGCTCTCTGGAAATAAGCCTGGGATGTTTGTGGCGCAGGGTACCTGCTCCACTGCTATTTCAGGGGAAGTAGAAGACAATGAGCCATGTGATGGGAAAGATACAAGACCTATCAATGAGCTTGGACTCATAGTAGAACATGGGAATGATCAAGTAGATGTGAAAGAGGAAGGGGATAATGATACCATCAACCCTTCGTGTCACAAGAGAGAGACAACACATCAAGGTTGGAGGGAAGGGGGGCTTGTAAGGAACTTCAGCCCATTACCCTGCAGCACGTTGGGGACACAGCAGTACAACCAAAATCTCACAGAAATGAGCCAGGGGCTTCTGTGACAGTAACAGACAACAGGAAACACAACAGGTAAACACCTCAAGGGAATTAATGGGTGTTTTTCTGGAAAGGGAACACAGCCAAATGCCCAGCTGAAGCGCCTCTACACGAATGCACGTTAGCATGGGCAACAAACAGGAAGAGTCTGAAGCTACTGTGACGCTGGAAAGCTATTACATAGTGGCCAAACCTGGTAGGACAATTCCTACAACTGGAGGGTGGCTATTAATAGATACAAGCTGTTCAGAAGGGACAGGAGGCGAAGGAGTGGAGGTGTTGCCCTCTATCTTAAGAAATGGATTAAATGTAAGGAAATTTCCCTAAAGAATAACCATGAACAAGTCAAAAGCCTATGTGTAGGAATTAGGGAGTAAGGCAACAAAGGGAACCTCATGGTCAGAATTTACTACAGGCCTCCTGATCAAGGGGAAACTATTGATGAAACATTCCTGGAGAGCTACAAGAGGTATTACACTCACAGGCTCTCGGCCTGTTGGGGAACTTCAATTACCCTGACATTTGCTGGAAAAGTAACACGGCCAGCAGTAGGAAGTCAAGGAGGCCTTGATGATAACTACCTGGGACAAAAAATAGACAGCCCTATCCGAGGGAATGCAACACGGGATCTACTGGTCACTAAAGCAGGTGAGCTGGTCAAGGATCTCAAGACTGGAGGTAGACTGGGCAGCAGGGATCATGCACTGGCCAGCAGATCTAGAGAGGCAATTCTGCTGCTCTGCTCTGCTCTGCTCTGCTCTGATCAGACCTCACCTGGAGTACTGCATCCAGCTCTGGAGCCCTCAGCACAAGAAGGACATAGACCTGATGGAATTGGTCTAGAGGAGGGTCACAAAGATGATCAGGGGCTGGAACACCTCTTTTATGAGGACAGGCTAAGGGAGCCGGGATTGTTCAGCCTGGAGAAGGTACTGGAAGCCACCTTCCATACCTGAAAGAAGCTTATAAAAAGACTGGAGAGGCCTGTAGTAAAAGGACAAGAGGCAATGGTTTTAAATTAGAAAGGAATGGATTTAGATTAAAAATTAGAAATAAGGAAGAAGTTATTCACCACAAGAGTGGTGGAGCACTGGAACAGGTTGCCCAGGGAGGGGTTGAGGCCTCATCCCTGGAGACATTCAAGGTGGGACTTGACAAGGCTCTGAGCTATCTGCATTAGTCGAAGATGTCCCTGATCTCAGGTTGGACAAGAGGTCCCTTTCAACCCAGACATTTCTATGATTTCTACATCATCAATTTTTTTGTTGTTTTTCAATTATAAAATTTCCATTTTACCATCTTAATTATCTTTAAAAGTGACACTGCTTTAAAAATATCTCCATAGTCTCGTATCACAGATTTTATCTGATACTGGCGTTATCTTTTTTTTTAGCAACAGCATATTTCACCTTGATTTGCAACAAATGACCACATAAAATTAACTATTAATTCACTGGGTAATACTACATCCTTAACTGTACCTAGTAGTCCACAAGAGATGTGCTATTAGTAAATAGCCTGTCTTTAAAAATTAAAAGATGTAAGCTGCTGTGAGCAATATATCCTAAAGTTCCACTTTGACAAATCTTGATGTGGCCTTTAACAACTTGCTAACAGTGATGCTTACTAGTAACCAGGTTTCTTCTTTCATAAATCTTTTTCAACATTTCAACTGTTAGAATCGCATTTGTTATAAGGTCCTAATTGCTGCAAAGACTTACTGCTGAGTACCAAGTATCACAGATTATTCTCAGTGAATCTCAGCACCTACATTAGGTAAATTATGTCACAGATTTTTAGAATGACTTTGGATAAATCACTCACATCAAATATTTAGGTGCTTAACGATTCACAAAAGAATGCAATGTTCTGAGATTCAAATGGGGCTAGGAAAGGAATGCCTACTTGTATATTTAGGTGACCCTATTCCTTTAAAAATCTCTATGTTCTTTTTCCTCCATTCTCATTTGTATAACCAGGACTAAACAGATCTTCAATTTCCCAGTCAGTGCCCAGCTGTCTGTGTTGCAAAATTGTGGAGGTTCGATACATAATGCTGGAGTAGCATTTAAAGTTGAAGACTTACACAGGTTTTTTTACTACCTTTTGCTGCTTCTATGGAGACAACATCAGGATCACAGGTCTTGTGCTTTGTTGGTTTTGAATGGTTAACAAATGATTTGCAGTTCTCATGACAAGCAAAGGCAGCTGAGAGCTTGCTTTGTTCTAATTTATGTTAATATTGTGAAATACTTTGCAAAAATACTGCAGAGAGAGCTCAAGCTTAATCAGAAAAGATAAAAACTGTAGGCCAGCACAAAAAAAATGCTAGTCCAAAGGACATAAATATAATAATACTTTTATCCAAATGGAATAGGCAAAAAAAAGACCAAAACTCAAATAAGCAATGAATAAATTTGTTTCTAAAATGTCTTTTTAGCCTGAAGAATCCAGTAAGATACTCTGACTAGAAAAAACATGCAGCTGAGCTCATCTCCTGATAAACTCATCAGGATATCCTGCTGGCGATATTGTAAAACAGCTTATTTCTCACTTGCACATTGAAGATAATTTAAAAGTAAGCAAAGCTCAGTGTTTTATGAACTTACCCAGTATAACACATCAGTCCATCCTTCCATGGTTATACACTGGAACACAGTCAACATTGCAAATGCAAAATTATCAAAGTTTGTTATGCCTCCATTTGGTCCAACCCATCCACCCTTACATTCAGTGCCATTCATGACACACTGACGTCCATTCCCTGAGAATGCACAAGGTGCTGGATCTTCTTCAACTAGTATATCTGAAAAATGACCCAAAAAATCCCAATTTTCAGTTCTCAGTTTTTTGTGAGTTAACTCTATATGAAGAAATATCAATCCTGTTGGGAGAGAAATCCAGGTATCAACCTGAGAAATACTGAGACAGACAACCCATATGAGCTATGGAGCTTTCAGTCTCTCTCATATGTGGGCCTTACAAACTTCAAACTGGTTAATCAAAGCTGAATGTATAAAAGATCTCAAGTAATTAAGCAGTGGAAAGCAGCATGTAGAAATACAAAATATCTCAGTAGAACCAACTTGTGCTAATTACTCATGCCTTTTTTCTTTTTTTTTTTTTTTCTTCTTCATTGCTATTTCTTAACTTCATGCCACTTCATACTAACATATAGACTACCAAGGAAAACAAGGCTGGACTAATTCCTACATATAGTCTACTTCATTACTTGTCTGGTAGAAATGTATCCTTAGTCAACAGATAACTCTATGCTGTTTCACTCCTTCAAAATTCTCTCAATATGAAACACTTTCATCATTTCACCTCATTAGAGGAACACTTTTCCTTCACTACTCATCTCAGAACTACACTTCCCACCACCCTGCCACAGTCTTGAGAGACATTGCCAGATTGTGAATTTAGGAAAGTATATCTTCCCATGAGAAGGACTAGGTAGCTTTTCAGTAACCACAGATTAGAAAAAACTACAAAGATGCCCCTTGTGCATAGTCACCCTTATCATTTTCACTATTGATATTTTAGTTTCACAGATGAAAACATAATCATAGCACTTTGTAGTCTCTAACAGAAGTGTGTTTTTCTTGTTTTTATTAAATTTTTTTTCCTCAAAATTATGAACCACAGTGAAAACTGGGCTTACAGCAGTTTTAGTGTTTTGGCCCTGAAATCCCAGTCCTGAAAAAAACCCAAAAACAACAACAAAAAAGCCAACAACAAAACAAAACAAAAAACAGAATGAATCCCTTATTTTAGTCAACAGTTTCATGACTTACCTGAATCAATTAGAAAACAAGATTTGTGCATTTTTCCAATAAAAAGTTCCAATCCTATAATAGCATAGATTATGATTACAAACAATACCAAAAGGGCAATATGGAGGAGGGGGACCATGGCTTTTATAATGGAGTTCAGGACAACTTGTAAACCTAAAAGAAAAAAGAGGATACAAGATATGAACCAGACATCTATGTCTTGCCTTACCAAAATTTCTGTAATTATCCATTGCTAGAAATAATTTATGCAGGCATGCAGAGTGAGTGTTAAAAAACGTTTCTACTGCCCAGAACCCAAAATATTCTTGTAAATTAAAATAATTTTTAAGAATCTAAAATTTGGATCAAAGTAATTATTTCGTCTGTTAAGAAAGGTTATATCATAGAATTCAATACTTTAATGTGTCATAAGAATTTATGTTGTTTTAGAAAGAAAGGGCATGTAGTCAGTGTGTGGCTGCAGGTCATTTTATATGACCTTTAAGAAGTTCTGTGCTACAATCAAAACTTTGTAGCAAGTCCTGAGAAAATGCAGACTCAGTCAATTGCAGAACTGTATTTTTAGTCTGAAGAGATAGAATACAGATACCTGGGAAAACAGCTTTTTATATAAATAAAATTTTCATAATTTATCCCTCATCACTTTCAGAACTACTCCATTTTTCTTTTCTCCTTAATTTTTAAAACACTTAGCTCAATTTTGGGTTTACCGAAAGAAGTAAATCCCAGATTGATGAAGCTGTCACAGTACCAGTGAGAACAAAATATGCCTTATTTTTAAAAGACTTCCTTTCTGACATGACTGCTTCTTTCTTCACTGAAGTTCTTTTGCTAAATATATACAATAGCAATAGGATGCTTCTTTTTAATTTCTTGGAAAGACCTGAAATGTTACAAATGAACTTCTTATTCTGCCCAAATATCTTCAGTAATTAATAACCTATTAAAACACAAAAAATTATCAGAAAATTCAATTGCTTCCTTTAAGCAATATTGTTATGCTTTTTAAGTTTCCAGCTCATCTGTTAAGTCTCCTGAGATAAATAGAAGGCATTCATGTGCATTGGAGGGGGCAGGAAATATGAAATGTGTAATGTGTTCTGGCATACACTTACCAAAATATAAACTATTTAAGGACCACTTACTCTTTCAGATCTGCAGGGTTTTGGAATTAAAAAAAAATAAAATAAATAAAAAATCTGAGCTTTATTTTCTGTCTTTTGGCATTTTAACATGAAATTTACTTTAATATAAAGCTTCTAAAAATGAAGTGTATTCTCCTGTCTGCTTATTGAACTGTATAAAAAGATCATACACTGAATGAATTCACAATCCTTTATTCAACTTGAAATAAGGTATCATTCATCTTGAAATTCACTTTATATACATAACCAGATAAGAAAAAAATCAACTTTATATTATCTCATTTCTGTCCATGTCTGGAAGAAGGAAGTTAAATGATCAGTTACAGTATTCATTCAAGTGGAATTAAATAGAAAAGAGCTTACTGGGCACTCCTGATACAAGCCGGAGAGGTCGCAATACACGAAAGGCTCTTAGGGCTTTGACATCAAAGCCACCAGGTTTGCCACCTGAGTGGCTGCCACCTTCTGTTTCTTTGGTTAATTGTTCCAATATTACACTAAATAATCTAGAAAACAAGATTAAAGGTAAGGTCATGACCATCCATTTACCATGACATAAAAGGTATTAGGAAATTATTTGAACTGCTGATAATTCTGAAAAGCTGTACATCTGTCAAAATTAGAGGTATATTTACACATGAAATCACAACAGGAAGAGTTAAGGAGTGCAATAATTTCTAGTAATTCCAGAGAGCGATGATCAGAAAGTACCCAATAAATTATCATTCTGCTTGTATACAGAATCTGCTATTTTTAAATAAATGAAGATACTTTGCCAGTTCTTTATTCAAACATTTTAGCTGTAAGGTTTGGAGAATTATTCTTTAGAACATGAAATAGATAATCACTAGAAACAATCTGTTTTAATTTTAGTGGAATATATGACCTTTAAGTGACACTGCAGTTCAAAATTCTAAATACAGTCAGCAAAATTCAATATATTAAATGTCCAATGCTTAGAAGACCAAAAATACTTGTTTCTTACATATAATATCTTTGAGGTTAAAAATACTCCCAGATGACTCATTTATTATATTGCATTTCTTCACTGCATAAATGAGCTATTCATTCATTAGGACAGTTTGGAAGACAAGAATTTTATTGTTCTTTCCCAATTCTAGTAGGAATTTGAAGTGATGTAAGTGCCTGAAGTGCAAAGGAGCCTTAGGTTTATTTCAGTTTGGAACTGTAGTTCGGATGCATGGTTTTCTAGACTGTGTTAGACCACAAAAACCGTATCATCCTTTGAACAGAATCTGTAGTTCAGTATTTGCAAAGCTGAACTCCTCAAAGGATTATCTAATCAACAGAGTTTTGTAATCATGAAAAATGTTTGACACTTGTAAAGGACTTCAGAAATGGGCATTTTTTTGGTATTCTCAATAAAAGTTTTCACAATTCTGTCACACTGGCTGGTTGCTAGAAATGAGGTACATACTGCTATAACCTCTAGAGGTCCCTTTCAACCCAGACATTTCTAGGATTCTATGATTCTATAACCATAGAAATCTAGATATTTAATATTTCAGGTCGTGGTTCAGCCCTATAACTTAACAGAAGCATAGAATTGCTTGGGTTGGAAGCAACCTCTAAATGAAATAAAGTCCAACTCCCCTGCAGTGACCAGGGACATCCTCAACCAGATCAGGTTGTTCAAAGCCTCATCAAGCCTGACTTTCAATGTCTTCAGGGATGGGTCCTCCACCACCTCCCTGGACAACCTGTTCCAGTGTTCCACTACCCTCATAGTAAAGAACTTCTTCCTAATAACCAATCTAAATCTACTCTTCTCTAGTTTAATACCATGGTCCCTTGTCCTATCACTACATGCCCTTCCATGGGCTGCCTTCAGGTACTGGAAGACTACTGTAAGGCCTCCCCAGAGCCTTCTCCAGGCTAAACAATCCCAACTCCCTCAGTGTGTCCACAGAGGTGAGATGCTCCAGCCCTCTGAAACAGACATGATGAAATAGAAGCATAATGGTAAGAAAATGAGCTACTTCAATGATTTCAGAGTGACTCCTCATGCTCTCAAGAAAGACATGATTAAACAGACTTCTGAATCAAGTCCCAGATGGAGAGAAGCTGCTTTCAGCCTGTCAGTTCACACATCATTCACAAAATTAAAGGGCTACAGGCATAGGAAGGTGCTATGAAAGCTTTATCTACCAGGACTTTATTCTTCAAAGACATCAATGGAAATTATGTGACACAGCATGCAGGCAAGTAGTAGACTGCTCTAAAAGTAATTCATTCTTTGACTGGTTTCAGAAGTAAAAGAAGACAGGAGAAAAATACCCCATTCACAGGTATATTTACAGTTCTGTCATTTTGTGTCTATCCTACAAAGCCATTAAGGTATAAAGCACTGATCTCCTTTATTAAAATTGACATTTATTTCCCCATACAGTTTAACAAAGTTTAAATACCAAGTTTGATGTGAAAAAAAGTCTCCACATATGCTTCCCTCTTGCTAGTAGAGATTTCTTTTGGTATAATTAAGACTTATGCATTTGGACTGCTACAGTTTCTGCTGAGAAAGCACGTGAAAAAAATTTCATCCAATACATTCAAAACAGGACATGGTGGCAGCTCTTTCAAAGCTAATAAAACACTTAATCAAATCGCACAGTGAAACTAGTCTGAGCCAGATCCAGAAATTATTCCATATGCACCTTGGGTTATAGATGAAAATCAATATTTCACTGGGGTTTTATGTATTAATTAAATAAATGGACTCATGCATGCTTACTTCCTTATGGGGATTGTGCTGTTTTAAGAAACAAAAATATTGCTCACAGTTTTGTCAGTGCCCAACATGTTAAGGTTCATTTTGTCTTCCAAGTAGACTGATGACAACCTATACAATAATTTATACTCAAAAACCTTTGGGATTCAGCTAGGATTTATATCTTAGTGTGATATTTCAAGTATTTGATAAAATGTAGTCCTTTTTTCTTTGTATTTGCCATATATTCAGTGTCAGCATTTGACCTAACTAAAATTAGCCTCCAATAATGAGTGTTTTATGAGTTAATGGAAAATTTTTTTACTTATCATGTATTTAGGACACAGCCAAAGATAGAGGTAATGTTAATTAGACTGCTTCAGGGTTACTGTAACTCCATGGTCACTTGACAAATGAGAAGAGGTCTATTCAAGTGACTGCCTGGCAAGAGAATAGAGCTTGTATGAGTGATAGTTGTCCACACCTGCCCACCAAGCTTCCCCTTCAGGCACAGGGGACAATCTGTTGAGAATGACCTGACCTGATGAAGAGTCTATTTATATAAAAATTTTAGTCCTGGACCAAAATGGTCCAAATGCCAAGCAACTGACCCAAATACAATCTCCTCAGTAACTTTCACTATCTCAGAATCAAATATTTGTAAATGGGACATTCATAATACTTGCCTAAATTTCATAATGCTTTACCACAAATTCCTTTGTATCTTTTTATTTTCCCTTAATGTAATGACTTGACTGAAGAGCAGCACACATTTCTGGGCCTTTTTAATTACAGGCAACACTTGATATAGTTTGAACTAAAAAATCTTAAACTTGTTGTTTGCAAGCAAGCAACAATATACAAAGTCATATGTGGATAATATATGACTGAGGGGGGATCTCATTAATGTCTATAAATATGTTAAGGGTGAGTGTAGAGAGGATGGAGCCAGATTTTTCTCAATGTCATCCAATGACAGGACGAGAGGCAATGGGTGCAAACTGGAGCACAGGAGGTTTAGGGTCAACACA